>BMAT01012632.1:77781-90220 GCA_019649035.1 Elysia marginata
TGAAAGCGTGCTGCCACACTGTGATGAAAGGAGCGCTTGCATACATCACACCCAGTCACATGATCCTGGCACCGAGCCGAACAAACTTAACACTAAATCCATAATGCCAGACACTAGGTGGATCAGCTGCTAATACCAATTTTAAAGTCTTTGGTTTGACTAGGCCGGGGATCGAACAACGGGCCTCCCGATCTCTGAGCGAGTGTCTTACCGCTAGGTCACAGAGCCGGTTTAAAAGAGGGGAGTGTAATGCAAAAATGACGACCATGCGTTACTCTGTGGTGTAGACAAGAGCGATACTTATTGTTCTTCAGGACTTCATCTGTGTAAGAACACGATTTATCGAATAATGTACATGTACTTGCGAGAAGGGTCATCTGTGTGCTGTGTTAAGTGTATTCCATCTTTTCTCCCCAGGGACTTCGCCTAAGTAATTGCACAGGAGAATACTCAAAATATTTTTATCGATACTGTAAATTTTCTTGTTACTTCCCTTGCATTATTATCATGACTATGACGTCTCCAAATTGCAGTGTTCATCTTAATATGCCCCGCTAAGGTCTGACTTAAAGGCATTCATTTAATTCTTCAATCCATATATTCTTTTTAGTTGTGAATGGAAATATATATATATATATATATATATATATATATATGAAATTGTGAAAGCTTTTTGAGAAGAAATTTTACTCATTCGTAGATGCAAACATTATTCAAGGCTTTATTTCCTTTTCATTTCCAGGTTTACTCTGTTGTACTTATTAAACACCACAGGAAGATGAAAACGGGTAATTTTTAATGAAAGATCTGAAAGAAGTAAAAAATTAAATAAATGGTTTAATATGGTTATAGTGGTCCATCTCAAAATGCAGTCTAAAGACTTCATATAATTATTTACCCCTGCAGGCCTACACCCACCAGAGCAAATTCAACTCACATTTCAGAGCATTACAGTACAGTACATTCTTAGCCGCTAATACTAGCATTCCAAAAATTTCACGCACTTTCTTTAGCCAGGTATCCAGTTTCCAGGTGGATCAATTGAAGAAAGTGTTAATAGTTTGCTTTTCCAAGGCAATTACAGTATGATTCGTGGTTGTGTAACGAACCCGCAACCGCCTGATCTGAAGTCTGACGCACAAACCCCTGGGCCACACTAGTCCACAAGATTCACTGTGGCCGATGATGAGCAGCAAACCATGCAATGTTGTATATATCCTTACATTGCGTTTAAACCCGCCTTTATAGGAATTGTAACACACAACCCAAGTCGAATGTAGGACATTTTTATTTTGGAGAATGCCCTCTTTTATATGTTTTTTTTTTCATTCATCTCCCCCCTCCCCCCACCGTCCCCGTATATTTTAAAAGAACAGAAAGTCGTTTAAGTTTCCATACAATTTTGATAAATTTTTTCATTAAAACTTTAACCTTTGGATTCTCAGAAAAAGTGCATTGTTGGAAATATCAATGCCTCGTCTTTTTTTTTATAAATGCCACCCGGCTTGTTCGCAGTGGTTGCAATGTAAGATAGTATCTTTTCTACTGCTAAATCTTGTTAAAAGTCAAGAATAATTTGTATTTGTTTGTCTTCGATTTTTGTTAATTTTTAGGGTGATTGATTAAACCACATACAATTCAAACACCACGAGTCAATGATTCGAAAATTTTTTTGAAAAAGCAATTATGTTAAGGGTCATTGCTCCTAAAGCTTTCAAAAATATCAGCGAAAACTTTACTGATGATACCATATGTTCCCTAATAAAACCTCTTGGTATTATGTTCATTCATGTTCTTTCCATCACATCTAGAAGCTTCGATCTAACCATATTGTATACAAACAATGTTACGACATTATAGATCAAGAAAAAACTCCTGCTGTCATTGCAAACATCCCTCGCCCATGTTAATACATTAAAACAAATCATAAAGGTGTTTTGTACTCTTTGAATTGATAGCCGTCCCCCGTGATTAACGCAATTAAAAAAATTACAAAAGATTGCCTATAAGAAAGCTCCTATTTAAGTTAAGTCAATTAAACAAATCTCATGTTTATTAAAAAAAAACTCCAATTGCATATTGGCTAAGGTGTTCTGTTAGCGGCTTATTGTAAGTTGTATTCTGGCTCAGTTCCTCAGTATAAGGTTAAAGGGAAAAAAAGCTGAATTAACATTCATGCAACAGTAGTTTACATGTTGTGCTTTTTGGCGTTCTACTTGGGCCGCTCCTCTAATGCAATTAGACTTTCAAAATGACTTCAGTGATTTATTGTTTTACCCAATTCACCTAGATTTGAACAGTGCACCGAAGACGTCAGCGATTTACTTGAGACTGTGACCGCTTTGCTCTGATGCTTATGAATTTTTGTTGTTCCCCCTTTTAAACTGACTGGGCCACGACAGTTACACTTGGGTGATGTACTTTTGTAACGTTTTGTCTTATGACTGACTTGAACATTTTCAAACAACATTATTACAGAAAAAAAAACTGAGTTCACAAAAAAAGTAGCGTGATGTCGGGAAACCAGAGCTCGGTAGCTTCGTAGTCTTTACTTGTATAAGAGAAGCGGGAATGGTTGTTATTATTCTTAACTTTAAGGTGAGGGCAATATGGGTGAACTCGTGATGATAGGGACTCGTTAGAACCTTTTTATTGTTGCTATTTTCTGGTATATCGTCATTATCTCGATCCTAGTTACCCGATTCATTATCACCATCCTCGTCGTCAGCATCGACACTATAATCTTAATCTTCAAAATCTTGGTTTCATGAACATGAAAAAAATATTTTTTTAATTATGATGGAGCTATAGTCCAAACTGTCAGTACCTTCTCTTTGGACACGAGACAACCCGGAGCTTAAAAAAAACATGTTTGAAAATCATAAGCCTATAAAATTTACAACAGCATATATTTTTTCAAATTAAAGTTAGTCCTATTTTGACTTATAAAGTTTTAAATGGTGTCATAACTAGACCTATTTTCAATAGCTAGCCCTTGTAAAACAAAAGTTAGATGTGTTTAACGAAGGAAGTTTTTTTACGCAGTGCGCTCGCAAAGCAATAAAATTTACTAACTTTCACGGTGCATTCCTGGGAATTCCCGTTCTAGGGCATCGGAGGGAGCCTTCCTTTATCAAAGTTTTGAAGTTTTAAATTTAACAAAATTGAAATAAAAAGCTTACATATTATTTATGACGCACGCTGGAATAAAAAAAACAACACAAGGAAAACTACCTGCAGGTCAACTTATACATATAAATGAAAATGAAGTTACATCTAAATCTAGATATTATTAACATTTGATCTACACAGGCATCTTAAAATACATGTGGACTTCAGTCTCGACAATTCTAAGCTATCCACATTCTGACAGTCTTCGTAATACAACCTCATCAAAGTTTTTTTTTACCTTTGGGGCTAAGCGTGAATTTGAGTATACTCGCAGCTATCTGTTGGTGTCATCATAATTAATTTTTACTTTTCGTAGAAGAGGCAAGTTGGCTAACTTTTATAGGGATGTTAATGACTATGCTAAAGACTGTTATGATGCCGATAATCGTGATAATTTTGAAGAAGACAAAGTGATAGGACGTTTGTAGTCAAATTAACTTTTTATGATGATGTAGATTAAGATTATGGTGTCGATGTTGACGACGAGGATGATGATAATGAATCGGGTAACTAGGATCGAGATAATAACGATAGCGATAACGATGATTATGATAGTGATACCGATAATGATGATATTATTGATGGTGATGAGGATGACAATAATGGTGTTTATGGTGGTGATGATGATGAAGATGATGATGCTAAAGAATGTGATGATGATAATTCTGATGATGATGTAAATGACGATGAGGATGATGATGTAAATGACGATGAGGATGATGGCAGTGATGATGACTATACAGATGATTGGTAACCAGTCGAAATCACCGACAGTGACAGAAGCAACAGCAGTCCTACTAAATGGAATACTGAAATCGATCTTCTAACGCTGCCGCCAGTTCACTACGACGATGACAGGTAAAAACGAGAAAAGCTAGAAGGAGACACAGGTGGACATTTTGTACTTGATGATAGCAAAAGATTACAGCAGAAATCCTGGACACCTGAGGTCTATTTGATGAATTTGATTGTCTGGGACACCTGAAGCTCGATTCGCCTATTGATTAAGCTAAAAAAATAGAAAAACTTTGCTGGACTTTTTGCGATTTTACTTATGATGAGACAAATCAGGTCTTCTCTTTTGCTACATCATGGGGGTTGACTTGCATTACTTGTTGTCACTGACTGTTACTGCTATCTATGTCTAGACTACTGTACACACTGTTGTGTTCGATCAAGCGAGAACGTTTTGTGCGTTTTATCTTTTTGTTTGATGCTGATGTACGATTGAGCACGGAAGCAGAGAAAACAGACCGAAAAATCCAAAAAGGTGAAAATAGCATATGGGTTATTCAAAGTGAGATCCTAATTTTTGGATTTTTCAGCTAAAATAAAACTCATGAATTTTTGCGAAATTTTCTTCCATAATGGGCTTATTGAGAATTTTGTTTTATATGAGACATACAAATTATGTACAACAAGAGATTCGAGCATTGGTCTTTATTTTGGTTGTATAGGTTTTAGGTTATACAAAACTTAATTGCTTGATTTTTTATGAGGAAATTCTTACTTCAAGTTGTTATTGAAATAATCGGCAAACTGCACTGATAACCTGTTGTGCCCCTACTAGAAACAATATCTAGGCTACATACCAGTGCATAAAGGTTTTACTATGAATAGCTCTCAAGAACTAAAATTTTCGCTAAAAAAGCTTTGTTATTTTCTATAAAATAACGCCATAGGATATTTCTGAAATTTTCATGAACAAAAATCTTTTGAAATAGGTCGTCCATTAGCAATTCACTTCATCATTAGTGTGAGTGGTGACTCAGTAGGTAGAGCTTTTCATCCCAGGTCGAGAGGTCCCGGGTTCGATCCCTAGTCCAATCAAACTTTCGTTGATTTTGCTCCCCTATGTCCATCCAGCATTTAATAGGTTGCTAGGTGGGCGGGGCAAGCAATGGAAAAATATCACAGTGTGGCGTGTTTTAGAAAGAATAAGGACGCTTCTCCGTGTTACCTGATGCTTGTATCAATGATAGGGCTACTTTTAGTTTTAGTTTGTTTTGACCATCCCTGTTAAAAATTTTGACTTTGATTTAATAAACAAATAACGTTATCGGTTTTTAAATATTGCCTTCTTTTCTCAAAGGATCTGATAAGACATGACCTTTAAGATCAATCAATAAAAAAAGAATCACTATGTCGATTTGATCTTCTATTTTTGTTGTTGCACAGAACACGTTTCATGTATGAACAGGTTGCCAATAATAAACAGCCATTGCCTTTATTTCTTTGTAAAGACCGTTTTTTCTAAATAGTTGGGAACAGAAAACTGGGAAATAAACCAACATTCGACTTTAGCTTCTCACGCACCTCAATGTTTGCACAAAATCCTTTGGTAATTTAACGTTGAGCTGCCTATTGATCTAGCCTGGATCTATTCTGCTTTTGTCCATATTGCGACCTTAAAGGTTTAGAACAACTGCCAGTAAGGCTTAACTATACGTCTTAGGAAATTGTTTTCTTTCATGTCTTAATTCGTGTATTGAAAAACCTTAAAGTCCTGCGCTACCTCAGCAGTAAGTTTCCTCTTTCTATAGCTGAACAGGCACTGTGAACATAACGCGCAACGTTAACACATACACCCTCGCTTCAGGGAGAAAGCGCAATATTTTTGTACACAATTTAAATGTATAAATTTGAAAAGAATAGGGAGGCCAAGCAGCAAAGAAACGGGGGAAAATCCGACTTGTGTGAGGTGAAAAGTTTTCCAAGCGCATCAAGGTGCATTAAGGTGGTTTGAAAGAAAGAAAAAAAAACAAGACCGTCTTTTGAAAATGGGATCATTATGGGGGTTTTAACTGGATGAATACATGAACCTCTGACGCAATGTTACGTCTCGGTGGGTTTCCTTTTCATGTAAACATTACGGTGAGAGAAAAGAATAACTGAATGAAAGACGTAAGAAAAAAAAGGAACGTTGCTGGGGCTAAAATGCTTTGGAAAGGTTATAATAAGCCTAGGCATTTTGCTGCGTCTGTCTTTTATTAAGGAATTTTTGTTGCTTTTTGGGCGAAGGAGAATAGAGGGATTGGTAGGAAAAGGCAAGAAATGGCGAAAGGTTCAAAGAATTTCACGAAGAGAGAGAGAGAGAGAGAGAGAGAGAGAGAGAGAGAGAGAGAGAGTGTTGGGAGGGGATCCCTAGTAAGGTTTAATTAAAAGGTAAGTATGGATATGTGAAACTAAAAAAACGTTAACTGTTTAAATACATTTACATAGGAATGGTAATTATATACAGCAAAGGAGCAACACATCTTGCATATTTATAGATGCAATCAAAATTATGGCTGTCAATCTCGGCCTTGAAGAAAGCGTAGTTTCATAGCTTTTTTTCAGGGGATGAAGGCTCGTGAAAGACCAGTAATGGATCTCTTCCAAATATGGGTGTGGAGAAACCGAAGTTCACACTTAACTGTATCATACTCTGAAAAATATTCTGATTGTGACCATGAAAATGACGTGAAATAGGTCTCTTGATAGACTTCAACTATTAAATGCATACTTTACAATTTTGTTAAATTCGATGTCATGGTATTGCGGCAACAAACAAAGACATACGGATAGCAGACTTGTTGGCAGATTTTGAAGAAAATAATATAAAAAGGGCCTGCGCTGAAATCTTTGAATCGGAAGAATAGGTTTGTACAGAGAAAAACGTGCTGGTCTTTAGATAGGTGGTAATAGATGAGAGTGGTGGTAATGATGTAAGATGAGTGTACAAGGTTGATGAGAAAAAGGGCGGTAGATAGGATTGCATTGAAGCATGGAGAGACTAGGAAATAAAAGAGAGAGATGTATAAGGGGAAAAGAGGGAGGGGCAAGAGAGACATATTGAGAGGGAGAGGGGTAGGGGTAGAGAGACGGAGAGAGAGAGGGAAATGTAGAGAAAAAGAGAAATTGAGATAGAATAAGACCTAGTGTTCCTCCTGCCAGTCGATTAGATAAAGTTTAATATTTTATCAGTCCCGGCTAGATGTAAATCTCTGCTCTCTAGAACCATTACATATCTTGTGGCTTCAGGGCTGGCACCTGGGTTTCAGACTGCAGTTGCATAGAGAACTTTAGCTGAAGCCTACTGTTTCTTATCTCTGTAGCGTCCACACTCATAAAACCTCTGCTGCTTTCGAACAGTAAGTACTTATGCTATCAAAACTTCAATTAAACACCTAATAATAACTAACCTGAGCGCACTGTGTAGGAACAACGTTTATAAAGTTTTATATTTAAGAGAAATTATCGATTTAGCGACTTTTACTGAGTTTGATAAGTATGGATATTGTGATTATAGCTTGTGTGACTTAGATAACTAAAGTAGTTGGTTACTATTGTGTTTCTTATTTTATTATAATAGGTAAAATTAGGAGTTATACATAGATTAGCTTAATTATGAAAAAAGTAAAATTTTGCAAATTATGCCCTATTCAATTTCCCGAAAACAGATGTGCGTTTCTGCTACAGGCATAAAGATTTAGGTTAATTTTGAAATTATTATTTATTAAAAAATCTAATGCAGGTCGAGAGTTTAAAATGGATTTGACTTTGAGGAAATTTTAAGAAACTTAAAGAGATTTAATTCAACAATTCCTTATGTATCCTTCATTCTAATGTACACTGTAGCTATCTTTTATGACTTCAGTGTAGCTTACATTCTTGGCCAAAAAAGTTTTGAAAATTTTCCTTTTAATTGTGCATTAAATGATTAAGTTTCTTGCAGTATAGACTAGGCTACACTTAGAAAAAACCAAAGCAGTCATCATTCTGAAAGATAGCTTAAAAATCTACCGTCCATGCAATGGTGAATGAGTCGGAAGTCGCAATTTTCACCCTCAAAAAGGTATTTCTGTTTTGCTTAAGACATCTTTTTATCTTTTTAAGCTTTCACGCGTCAAAATCTACATCAAGTTATCATTACTTTGTAGAAAACATCACATTTTAAATGTAGTAAAAAAAATAAAAAAAAAAAAAAAAAAAAAAACTTTTTAATGGCGTGTTCCAAAAAAAGTTTGTTTTGGCTTTCGACTCATTCGCCATGGGTGCGAGACAAATAATTTTATAACGTATTTCTTAGCGTTTGTATTTGGAGGAAAAAATTATAAATAAAGGGTTTGGAAACACGATGAAAAGTTCATTCAATTTTCCTGACATACCGAAAAAGAAAAAAAATTCATCTTAAGATGACCTTTTATGATTATGTTTTCTTTTCCCCCATACCAAAAAAGTATTCAAACCAATATGTTCATCTAACGGACTCAGCTGACCGCCTGCATGTCAAGTATTAGCTCATAACGTGCATTTCCTCAATAGATCTTGACATATTGGGGTAGCTGAGAAAATTAAACAAGAGTCGCAGGACAGTTGTGTGGATAAGCAAAGTAACCGAAGTTTAGTAAGATTTATATTCAAATTCTAAGAGTACAATTGTTGGTACCTTTTGAAAAAAATACTTTGGGACAGCTGAAAGGCGTGAAACTCGTTCACCAGTATTCCTTACCTCAGAGCTCGGGAGTTTATAAACATCTCACGTCTCCTAGGCCTCTATGATATACCGAGGGAACAGCCGTCCAAATACCGTCTTTACTATTCTTCATCCTTATTTGGTGTCTTTAAAATCCCGAAATAAAAAAAATGCAAAAAAATGTTTCGTCTAAATACATATATGTGTACTAAGTAGTAATTTTTTTGTAAATGTTAGCAGACACCAAGGGATTGCCATCTGGGTGTACATGTATAAAAGATTTCGTTTTTGCAATAATTCTCGAGCCAACTGGGCCCATCCGTCAGGACAATACGTTTTAGTCCATCGAGAAAATGTTCTCCGTTGAAATATATATGGTGAATTTCGCACGTCTAGATAGTAAAAAAAAAATTTTTATTAGTGAAAAATCATTACAGTATCTTACAACGTTCAAAAGATAATGTTGACTAGGCATCTATGATTAGGTAAATTTCGGCACCTATGATACTTATGAATTAGTCAGGGAAACAGAGAGAACAGTTTGAAATAGACTTTCAAGTTTCGTTTCAAGGTCCAGAATTTGATTTCAGACTTTTTATATTCCAAGTTACCTGTCATGGAAGAGGCGGGCTCAAGACAATTAAACATATCGCCTTTCTGTTTCAATAATGTTGTGTTTCTGGTTTCTCCAATGTAGTTAAGATGATATTAGCTGATGACGGCCTGGAATGCTAGCATATAAGGTATATTTGAATGCATTGAGTAATGATTAAATAAAAAGTCAAGCTCTAAACAAAAAAAATAGTATTCTCCCTTTTCTTTTCTATCTCTTTTCTATTTTGGTTGACATTAGGGTTGTTGATTGTAGACTTGCCATCTATCCATTATAGTTTATGGGACAACGACCTCTACTTCCAGCCAAAAATGTCATCTACGATTTATCTTAGGGGGGGGGGCGCAAAAGACCTAGAAAATGGATGGCTCTGCTGCGCGTTCGAGTGGCTTGCCCGTGGGACTTTACCACTTCGACCTTCGAAACTGTTAGCTATAAAAAACGTATAGTCTAGACCTCTACTTCAGTAAAAACACCATATTTCTACTATCGATTTTGGAGAAAAAAAACAACATGAAAAATATTATCAAAGCTTTTACACTTAGCAGAAGCTAAGGGATTGCCATCTGGGTGTACACCTATAAAAGAATTTGTTTTTGATTTAATCTCCGAGCCAACGTGGCCCACCCGCGTTGTATAGTAATTTCGCACCCCCAGTCCAGTTGAGGGAAAACCTGGCATAAACTACGGCCGTCTCGACAGTAAAGACAAAACAAGACGAAAACAACCAGCAGTACATTTACACATGCAGGCTAGTAAGCAGCATGGAATGGGGAGAAAATTATGGACATAAATAAGAAAAGCTAGTTTCATCGAAGGTCCTTCGGTACATTCATGTTTGCCAAGAGGTCAACATAATGCTAAAAAGTACATGTATTCCAAAATGAATACTTATTTGCGTGTGCGCAAATCTCATCATTTCATTAATTTTGTTCTATCTTGATTGTATGCGTCCATTCTCTTATTTTTAAAGCTCTCTTACCAGTGACGCTGAATTTCTCTTAATTACGTTGTATTAATCGCGTTTTATTTTTTTAAAACAGTAGTCCTCTTTGTACTTTATTTCTCACATTCTAGTCACATCTAAGCTTTATCTTTTTTGCCTGTTTTTTTAATCACTTCCTGTCCCTCCTCTCTTTCTCTACCTTTTCTCTCTTTCTTTGGTTGTTTTTCCTTCCGGGGTTATCGGGAGGGTTGTTGTTGGTCTTCCTCTGCCTGTATTTGAGTTCTCGTAGAAATAATAAAGCATTGCGAGATTTGCTGGAATAGAGTTATCTCGCCTTAGAATGTGTCCAAAGAGCCTCCACCTTAGTTCTAAAACTGGGAGGGAGAGTGGGGTTTCTGAGCACTTTTTGTATAGTGACTGATTTGTAATTTTAGTTGGATAATGGTTTCCTAGGATTCTTCCTAATTGTCTTCGGTGAAATGAGTCAAGTCTCTTTTCATCTGTTGTTGTTAGAGCCCATGTACCGCAGTTATAAAGTAGTATGGACTTGACTAAAGAGTTGTTCAGTTTAATCCTTAATTACGTTGTATTAATCGCGTTCTATTTTTAAAAACAGTTGTCCTCTTTGTGCTTTATTTCTCATTTCTAGTCACATCTTAGCTTTATCTTTTTTGCCTGTTTTTTCAAACCACTTCCTGTCTCTCCTCTCTTTCTCTACCTTTTCTCTCCTTCTTTGGTTGTTTTTCCTTCCGGTGTTTAGGTACCAAGTTCTCTAATACTGAAAGTCTAAGAAAGCTTCTCACCTCTTATAGCATTTAAAAGAGCCAACAGAACTTAATTTACTCTTGCTGGACTTAGTTAGCATTCAAAGACAAAAAAAATATAAAAACGACACAGATCTACCGATGAATGCGTATAAAAGATCTGATGGATTTTGAAATAGTTTTGAAGTGTTAATAATTCCATTTTCGTTTGATGGTAACTAGTAAAAGGCAAGAGTAACGTGAAAAGAATCACGCACGGTTATAACTAAACAAGAAACAAATTACGAAAATGGAAAGTTTGATAAATATGCGTAAGATTGTGAATGCAGCATGCACTCCAAAACTTTCTCTTGTTTTATTTTAGAAACAGTAACCAAAAACACCAAGAGCTTTAGTGCTTTCTAACAGCAGCATACACTTTCAGGTCAAACAAGTAGGGCTTACGATTTTTTACAACTTCAGGGGTGAAAAAGAGAAGTTTTACATTCATAAAACGTTTGTAAATGCAGCACGCAGTCTGAACATTTTTCTCGTTTTTCCCCTATAAGATAGTTTTCGCATTAGTTTCAACATACCGTTCCAGATCAAAGAAAAGGTCCACTATAAATCCTTTCTACTAACTCTTCACACCCCAAGAGATTAAAGAGCGGATTTACATTCTGCAGCTATGGAAATTATGCTGATGGTAGCCTCACTGAACATTCACTTCATTATCTTTTATTCCTGTTTCACACCCCTTGTAACTGATTTTATTGCCGCAGCTTAAAAGAAAGCTTGGTGTCAAATTGTTATTTTGCTTCGAGAGTTTTTCTCGGTTTACGATAATGTCTGACATTAATTTACACCAGGAGGCGGGGGTAATTTCGCCGTGTGACTGTGAGACAGAAGATTCAGGTTCAATGGTTACCCTAGATGTTGGCCACGAGGCCTGTAGCCGCAGTTGACAGGAGGCACGCCAGCAAGATTTCTAAGGAAATGTGTCTAGGAGAAAAGAAAAGAAATTTATACGAAAGTACAATAGGTATCTTTAACTTTATTTGTGTAAAAGATGAAAGAAAGCTGAAGATCGTGACTGTACCAAAACTCTATTGACGCAGCAGAAGTAACATTAACACCAACAGCAACAGCATCAGTAACATCAGCAACAGTATGACAACTACAACTCTTACTACTACTACTACAGTTACTACTACTACTACTACTACTACTACTACTACTACTACTACTACTACTACTACTACTACAGTTACTACTACTACTACTACTACACCACTACGACTACTACTACTTCTACCGCCACCGCCACCACCACTACTACTACTGCTTCTACCGCCACCACCACTGCTACTACTAATATTACTATTACCACCACCACCACCGCCACTACTACTACAAATACTATTACTACTAAGACTACTTCTACCACTAGTACTACTACAGCTACAACTACTACTACTACTACTACAACTACTACTACTACTACTACT
>BMAT01012633.1:79595-89602 GCA_019649035.1 Elysia marginata
CCTGTAGACCAGTTAGTTTGCCTAGTTTGTCACAAAGCGTTGCCTGTAGATCAGTTAGTTTGCCTGGCTTGTCACAAAGCGTTGCTTGTAGACCAGTTAGTTTGCCTTGTTTGTCACAAAGCGTTGCTTGTAGACCAGTTAGTTTGCCTGGTTTGTCACAAAGCGTTGCTAGTAGACCAGTTAGTTTGCCTGGTTTGTCACAAAGCGTCGCCTGTAGACCAGTTAGTTTGCTTAGTTTGTCACAAAGCGTTGCCTGTAGACCAGTTAGTTTGCCTTGTTTGTCACAAAGCGTTACTTGTAAACCAGTTAGTTTGTCTTGTCTATCACAAAGCATTGCTTGTAGACCAGTTAGTTTGCCTGGTTTGTCACAAAGCGTCGCTTGTAAGCCAGTTAGTTTGACTTGTTTATCACAAAGCGTCGCTTGCAGACCAGTTAGTTTGCCTCCTTTGTCACAAAGCGTTGCTTGTAGAAAGTACAATAACGCATGTTTCTCTCATGACACATTTACAAATACGATGTCCCCAGTTCTTACATTTTTTTCACAAACTTTTTTTGCATACACGCAAACCTAGGCCCGTTCGCCTTTCGTTGGTGGTCATTAAAAGCAACAATACGCTTCGCCGAAATGCCTCAACCAACGGTAATTTCTTAAACCATGGGGGGAGCTTGTCTCTTCCGAAACCCTACCATCACATTATTATAATGAATTGGCAGGGGTTTCTATGTGTCAACTTGCAAAACGTCTTGCGTTGGTTCGTGCTCACTATAAGGAAGGGGGCGGGTAGTTTGAATAGAGTGTGGAACTATGAAAATGCAGGGAGGAAGGTGGCTATAACATTTCACCAATCACTATGATTCGCCTTTGATCAATTGGTTGACAGCATCGCAAGTCAACGCCTTTTGTGTTTTAAACGCTGGCCGCCATGCCTGAGACACGCCTACCTCTCCTTACTTATAAACCTGTAGTTAGATATTAACGCTAGACAGACTGTCCTGACTTTGGTTACCGCCCTTTAGCAGAAATAGGTCACACTCTGCGGCGATTCCGTCGATGGTTGTTGCAGGACAAAGCTCTCCTGTGTGTACAGTTCAAGACGATGGACTCCTCCAAGCTCTTGTGGGGTGTAGATAAATCAGCCGAGAAACTCGGGTTCTGAAAGGTTAGAGACTACCCAACTCACAAAGGGAATTACTCCACACTAGTTTTGGAGGTTCACGACACATCCCTATTGCAATTGGATTTCTTCCACCAGAGACCAAGATTAGTTCACTCGTGTAGATCCACTCTCTCCAATCACTGTCCACCTTGTCTTAACCGACCTCAGCTACCTCCTAGCTGGCGGGATAGTAATGAATGTGAAAACTACATCACAATCCCAAACAGGCGCACAAAAATATCACGAGTCTTCTCTCTATATTATCAAGGCTGTGCGGTGTGCAGTGTCCAAGATGGAAACTGTAGGACAGGCCAGGGTACCAGCCCGTGTGACAACCTTCTGAAGGACTCACTGATAAGAAAAAGTTTGTTACTCAACTTTCTTGTCAAACTTTCGTCAGTCATCTTGCCACGGGTGTGTGGGAAATATGCTGTTACCTTGTTGTGGTTTGAGGCTTGAAAAGAAAACATCTTGGCAATAAAATGCCTCTTTAGAAAAAACATAATAGAAAATCTTAGCAGTTCTCGTGGTTTATTATAAAACCATCAGGTTGTGATAATCAGATTTTTTAACACTCGCAGTTTTGTTTTTATTTTTTGTCTTGTTTTTTTTTTTTATCTATTTGAAAATCCCAGTACTTAGAGAAAAGTGTTGGAGAGATTTGTCTTTACTGATGGATTCTGGTTCTTTTTACGTTGGATAAACTTCGTTTTTATACAGTCCGGTAGAATATACTGAAAGTCCATAAATAACAGGTTAAAAGTAAAGAGTTTGTATATAGCCTTGTGAGGGTATTTTCATCTAACTTAAATGAAAATGGTGATCAAATCTGGTCTGAACATTGATAACCCTTTTCGGCTCATCGGTGAGGGGGGGGGGGGATTAATGTGGAGGCTTTGATGGCCAATTTCCTTTTTTTCCAACCTCCCACATATTTCCCCGCAGTGTCCCGGAAGAATTTGAAACATTATATAGACGATTTAAGAAGAGTCTCAATTAAAACCAAAAATTCTGCTTAATTCTGGTAAGAAAGTCTTCGTATCAAAATTGTCCAAGGGACAGACATTTTATCACTGCTGCTACCAAGGAAATGCATTGGCATTCCATCGTTCAAAAGAAGGGAAAGAAAATACGATTTGAATTCAATTAACCAAATCTGACTGAAATGCCTCAAAAATCATCCACGAGCGACTGTTCGTTCATGTGGTCTGGTTGCTGATTAGTGTCTATGATAGCATCACTTGTTGATTGATGGGATCAGGTCCAAATAAAACAAAATTCTCGCTACTCGCTCTCTTTGACCATGATAATTAGAAATCGGCTTTGCAATGAGGCTATTTGAAATCTCGAATGTAGGAAGGACTTTCCATTTGACTTTAATGGTGCCTGGGTGGATGTTTTCTATGAGAGCATCACTTGCCTACTGATGCTGAGGTAAGCTGGACACACTCCGTGCCTCCCCCACCACCACCAGCATCGCTAGCCGTTGGCTCTGCGGCCACGACAGGGACAGCCTTGGGCGGAGACGGCGCGTACATTTCATTCTCTTGCTTTATGAGGATACTCTCCAGCGTCAGAGGTCGACCACTGACAGCAGTAGGCGTGGCCTCAGGGGCGGGGCTAAGAGCATGCGTCGCGTTGCTCTGATTAGCTGCAGTCGATGGTACTGAGGCAGGGGGCGGAGCTCCAGCTGGGGCTGAGGTGGAGCCAGGTGAGTTTGGATTGCTCAAGATTTGACTTTGACGTCCAACTGCAGTCAGGCTGGAAATCAGCGGCAGGCTGTGATGTTGCTGCTGTTGGTGCTGATGTTGCTGTTGCGGGTGCTGCTGCTGTAGGTGTTTTGTCTGCTGCTGTATCTGCTGGTGGTGTTGCTGAAGAAGACTGGCTGGTGTGATCGGCGATGCCAAAGCTGACAGCACAGAGGAGTTTGTGTTGCTGTAGTTGGTGTTGATAATGCTGCTGCTACTGGGTGTGGTTGTCCCAACATGGTTGACGATGCCGCCGTGTGAGTACAGAGAGTGGTAGGCGGGTAGAGACTTGAGCTCAACTGCAGGGAAACAAAACAAGTCACTGGTTAGACTGTGAGTACAATACTCCATTATCTTAATAAAATAGTGTAGTATAATCTCAGTTTCTACTACCTAAATAATCGGCATTCCCAACTAAATGCTATCTCTTATTGACGGAGATAAACCATTTCCATTAATCACATTTGAGAAATACGCCTCAGCGCATTTTCTTTACCTTTCTACATCATGAGAGGGTTATGGTCTTACGACTAAACTATATGCGAATATCAGGATGGCATATCAGTGTGAGCAGATCCTTTCCATCGCTAAGCGACTTAGAAATCGAGATTTGTTTAAGCTTCGGAAAAACATTTAGTTGGAAAAGGGTCTTGTTTTGAACAGTTATGGAGAGGTAAATTAACTTAGGAACCCTTTTTTAATGTTGTTGATGTTGTTGTTGTTGCTGATGCAGGTCGCCATGACGATGGTGAAGATAAAAACAAGCTGATACTTATATTGATAGTGGTCGTTGCGATTAAAGTTAATAAAGTTGATGAAGACCACGATAACAGACTGTTGGAATAGGAATTATGAATTGGACTGTGAAATTGTGTCTGTACCAGAGCTGTTGCTGACGTCATTGTGGGTGGAAGGGGGTGGTGATGATGTTATAATTGTAAAAATGGCGTTATTAATGCCGTGGCTCCCTTGCAATATTATGATAGTGGGAATGAGAGGAGAGGTGGTGAAGGCTATGGTGACGCGTATACGCAAAATAACGGAGAGGGTAACTATAACGACCTGCCCAGGAAAATGAGATGTTTGTTGATAGTAACCAAACTGCCCTTTTTTTTAGTAAAACCAAAACGAATAAAAAAAAACTAAACTAGACTTAGCAAATTAAGGAGCTGACGGTCCAGGGCTTATCATTTGAATATTTGCTTAAATTGAACTATTTTAAGATTGCTGAATTTATTCTCCTTTTGTAACGTATACTGATAACTCGATTTTTGGATAAATGGAAGTTACGTTTTGTTCCCGTGAAGTTTGAAATATCCGTACTGGACTTGTGTACTTTACTGGGCAAACAGGACTCTACACGTAAAACATGCCTTTCCTCGTAGCTGTAGGTAGATGTTGTAAAAGTGATCATGAGAAGTAACCACGGGAAATTAAAACATATTAGTGAATGCCAAGTTAGAAAAAAAAAATTAAATCAAATTATCTTTAATCAAATCTTACCATGTCCGTTTTCTGAGCGAGCCAGGGTCAAATCCAAGAGATCATGTGACCTCGGCTGAGGTTCCTGGAGGATAGAGGCCACTTCCCCAGTCACGTGATTAGCATTTGGGTCACCACCGGCCATCATGGAGGGAGACATGTGTTGTTGTTGCTGGTGATGGTGGTGATAATGTTGCTGCTGTTGTAGCAGCATTTGGTGGGTATGATCTTGCATATGCAAAGAATTGTAATCCATGTAGTCTTTGTGTTGTTGTTGTTGTTGTTGCTGCTGCTGTTGCTGTGCAGTGAGTTGGTGTTGAGATATATGCTGCTGATGTTGCAGTTGCTGCTGCTGTTGTTGTTGTTGCTGCTGTTGCTGCTGTTGGTGATGCTGTTGCTGTTGATGTTGTTGTTGTTGTTGTTGTTGCTGTTGTTGTTGCTGCTGCTGTTGTCGGGCTTGCTGTCTCTGCAACTTCTGACTGGAACCCCCAGATTCTTTGCTTTTGGACGATTTGGAAGTCTTGGGTTTTCGCTTCCTGGTCTGGATTCCATCCTTCTTCATAGACAACGGCCGGTTCACCTGATCAAGGAAAATTCATAATTCATATCATTGAGGTTTAATTATTTGTAGATAATGTATTTGTATTACGCCGCCATCGCAGTTTAAACTGATACTCCAAACGCTAATTATTATCATCATAACAAAACACAAAAAAGTAATGGGTTACAGATGTATTAAGGACCGGAGATGCTCAGTGAATCAAAAAGGACTCTTTGGCAGGTCAAAGAGCGAGACAGTTATAGAGCTAGTAGAAATACAATTACTCAGTGGTTAGTATGGAGATATAGCCAATACCATTAGAGATGCGGGAAAGAAAGCTAGCGAGTTATCTCCTAGGTTACACTATACCATGTACCAAGGCGTTATGAAAAATTGTATGCTACATTGCAAAATGGAAAGAAATAATAAAGATGGCGAGTAAAGTGTTGGTGTCACCGTGAATGCTGAGACAGGCAATTCGGAGCAGCCCCACCGACTTTCTCGGAGACCAAACTCTGGGGGAACTCTTGAAATGTTATAAAAAGGTCAACAGTTTCGTCCTCCAGACAGGGATCAAGTAATCAAGTCGATACCGAGAGCAAGTATACGTAGAAGACATCTAAATGTCTCACACTATAGATCAATATGTGGATAATTATAAAATATTATTGTAATTCTTTTGTTTTGATCGCTATCGTTCATGTGATTCACATGTGTCTGCTGTTGTTCATATTGTTGATGTTGTCGTCGTTATGGTTTGTTTGATTCACTTGTTGCTGTTGTTCTTCATATTGTTGTTGTTGTCGTCGTTATAGTTTATTTGATTCACTTGTTGCTGTTGTTCTTCTTATTGTTGTTGTTTTTGTTGTTGTTGTTGTTATCGCTCATGTGATTAACGTGTTGCTGCTGTTCTTATTGTTGGTGTCGACGTCACTTCCTCACATCACCAACCATCTCCTCATAATTCTCTTTGAAAGTCACCCACCCGTTGTATTTCTTCTTATTAAGTACCAAATATCATATATGTGTACAAAAATGTTATAATATCTTTCTTACTAATACATAATGTTATAAAGAAAGGTTTTGTGACTCTACGTCTCAGCACATCTAGCATGTGATAATATGAGCGCCATTATTCCATAACATATTCCTGTGGCCATGTATCATTGTGAACATACATTTTCTGTGGGGATGTATAGTGTGAACGTATGCGCAGCCCACTGGGAAAGGAAAAAAAATAATACAGTTGCTCATGAAACTTGATCAGACGCTGAAAGTGGCTTTCTGGTGTTTCTTTATCAGCCACGCCCATCAAAAAAATTGAGGGTTTTTTTTTCCTCATGCTGTTCAGATTGCTGTAAAGTAAAATTGAAATCTTAAATTGTTCTTCATCATTCTCGTTCTAAAGCAACAGGCTTTAGCCAGTTCATTCTCTCACAGCGAAATTCATGGCAAGATTGTTATCCTACTAGTTTTAAGATATAATTTACGGTTTGAAAAATTTTTTATCATGATTCTCAGAAAAGCATCTTAAAGCATCTAATGTTTTTGTGCGAATGAAATTCAAATGTCTTATTCATACAAGTGTCTTCATATTGGCCTATATTTAGTCTCTGTATTATAGACATGGACAGTTTCTTATCAGCTACATCTGTTTTGTTGTTGTAGTTGATTTTTTTTTGTTCATTTTGAGTTTCATTTTGAAAAAGAAGAAAACTGTATGAGATTTTTTTAAAAGAAAAAAAAACACAATATAATTTTGCTAACTACTCTCTTTGCCTAAACTGCACAAACTGAAAATTGATGCACCACGTTCTACAATGTCCTCACCGGTCAGTTTTGTAGAATTTACCCTGGGCTTTCGTTTTACTTTTTTGATTATTTTTTTGTTTTGTTTTTGCTTTCTAGATTTTTTTTGTTTGTTTTGTTTTCTGGGCTTTTTATTTTGGTTCTGTTCATATTAAACTGATATTTTCAAATTTTAAAGAATTTATGCAAAGTTTAAACTCAAAAACTTTTACAACATCCACAACGATGAAAAAAAGATGGCTTTAAGTAATGCATTTGAACTTAAAGTTTTGAGGCGTGCAAAGTTATAATCCTCAACATCAGATTCCCAACTTGTGTTTTGTCTCCTCAAAATTAAAAAAAAAACCTGAATGTTTAAAAATATAGATTTTATTCCTTGAAGGAAACTAATTTCACCCTGCATTTCAGCTTTAACAAGCGTAAAATTCTCTGGCGCGGTGCTAGAACACGTTCACGTGAAATGTCAATTTCTAATTCTGATTTCTAACGTGAACCTGTCTAAACAGAAACCTGGAGCACAAATCAAAACAACGCCGGTTCTGATTTCACCTGTCTTGCCCAGGCCTGAAGGGATGATAGTTTGTTCACCTGTCTATCTTATTACGTAATATAAATACGAACATGATTGAACATAAACACACAAAGTAGCGAGAAGCTCACCTTCACCACACGATCAACACTGGTGTCTGGGGTTTGAGGTTGAAACTTATAGAAAATAACGGAAATATCGTGTAAAAGTACATAATATAGTCCACAAGTTTTTTTTTCCTTTTTGTTTACAGTCAATGAAAAAGTACTCCCTCAAAAAAAAAAAAGGATTTTAGCGCGTTTATTGTAATTTTAAGTAGAATTATTGAAAGTTGAGAGAAAAGACGCGACTTCCGTCTTATTCGACCAGGTCGCATCTTCAGATTGCTTGGTGGTTCATTTTTAGTAACCTAGTCATAGCATACTCAAGGAAAGAAGAACAGGCAAACGACTGAACAAAGGCTCAGAGGGTGGCTCATTGAGTTTCTCTTTAGCTAACTCTTAGGGGACGTTTGATGAGTCTACAAGTTTTGTCTCCCTTGGATCGTATACAGGATCGTTTTGAACTTTCGATCACCTGGCGCCGTCAACAAACCTTTTACTCATACATTAAGTGTACTTTGGATAAAGTCCGGATGTCACATGATGTTGGTTAAGTTAACTTGGGTATTTTTTGATAGGCCATAAAGCGCTGTTTTAACCATAGTTTGGGTGGTCCCATATACTGCGACGCGACAGAGAAATCCCAGCCAATAAAGCCATGGAAGGATTCTTTCTCCCACAAGGGGACAAATACGGGGGAAGGCCAATTACTACCTTGCCAGTGGTCTTGAACAACGACTTGTCCCGTTTAGAAAGTAGTACGTATTGTCTTAAAACCTTCAAAGACATTGAAAACCTGAAAAAGATCGCAGAACAGAGGGATCAGTGGAGGATTCTATGCACAAGAATACAAAAGGCAGCCGAGGCGTTGCAGTCTGACGACTATGATGCAGAACGGCGATAAGTCAAGTAAGTCAGTTGGGTGGTCCCATCTAATTTGCTTTGCTTCTGGTAAAGGTGGCAAGCGTTGCCCGTAGGATATGGTTAGTGTGGCTCTTATGAGACTAAAAGCGTTGCAGAAGAGTAGTTGGGAAAGTTCAAATGTTAGTTAACCTATCTGGTAGAGTTGTTAATTGATTTACAAACGTACGATTGTCTAATTGGCTCAGTCTTTAGCTCACTTACTTTACCAGTTTGAGGACCTAAAAAGGATTAACTCGAAGTGTTCGGGGTGCCTCCATCTAATTACATACAAGGAGCAGTTTGAAGGACATACCGCAAGGAAGCATTTCTTTTTATATTCAGGGTGACTCCAGATCACAAGCATTGGCCATAGGGTATAATGGGTGGCTCAGTCATTAGCTAACTTACCTTGTGGAGTTTGTAGTAAAAACCACAAGCATTGGCCATAAGGTATAATAGGTGGCTCAGTCATTAGCTAACTTACCTTGTGGAGTTTGTACTAAAGACCACAAGCATTGCACATAGGGTATAATGGGTGGCTCAGTCATTAGCTAACTTACCTGGTGAAGTTTGTAGTAAAGACCACAAGCATTGCACACGGGCTCTCCCTCGCTGTTTCGCCTCCAGAGAGTGGTGGTCGTAGTGTTGCAGTTGGCGCAGCACAGGCCCATTCGCCTCTGCCCGGACTGTGAATCAGGACAAGAAACAAGATCGGGGTTATCCCTTGGCTATAAATAAATCCTAAATGTAGATCTATATCTTATGCATTTATAGATGGCGACTCCACATAAAGATTACCCTTGGGCGGTAAATACATTCTTTAAACATACGACCTAAATTATACTAGGCCATTTTATGTAGAAAATAAAAAGGTTCTGGCACATTAGACGTCCTGTAAAAATACATTTTAAACAGACATTTAACACACTTCAGCCATAGAGCGGGCACCGGTAAGTTCATTTTACCGTTATCTGTGGTGCTATACTGCATGACACACTTCTGAGGCAACCAGATCGAATCATAAAGTAGACATTTAACAAACATCAGCCATAGAGTGGGCACCGGTAAGTTCATTTTACCGTTATCTGTGGTGCTATACTGCACGACACACTTCTGAGGCAACCAGATCGAATCATAAAGTAGATATTTAACACACACTAGCTATAGAGTGGGCACCGGTAAACTCATTTTACCGTTATCTGTGATGCTATACTTCATGACACACTTCTGAGGCAGCCAGATCGAATCATAAAGTAGACATTTAACACACATCAGCCATAGAGTGGGCACCGGTAAGTTCATGTTACCGTTATCTGTGGTGCTATGCTGCATGACACACTTCTGAGGCAACCAGATGGAATCAGGCAGAAGTCGCTCAAACCAGTTTTCACCTGGAGCCCTCTAATCATAGTAATTTGGTCTTACATATAACAAACTATTTTTAATACCTTCAGAAGGGGAATAACTCAAGACAAAGATTACCTAGACTTCAGTTGGTTCCGTCTCCTCAGAGAAATAGATCAAAGTTTTAGAAAATCTTAATACCCGTATAATATAATACGTCAACATTCAGACTTACCCAGGTCACCCCACAGTTATTGTTTGTCTCTAGGGAGAACGGCTGCATGCCAGTAAACGTTTCAGAAGTTCGACTAAATCTATAGGATTGTTTTTTGTTGTTTTATTGGTTTTTTTTTCCTTTTTTTATTTGTTTTTTTTTTTTTTTTTTTTTTTTTT
>BMAT01012633.1:114108-130273 GCA_019649035.1 Elysia marginata
GGAAGGTAAGTCCCTGGATGGTCAGAGTAAGTTGGCGTTTGAAGAGACAGAAGACGAGACTTGTATCCTCCCCCTGCACCGCCGCTGGCCACGCCTCCACTACCAGCTCCGCCCCCATAGTACATGAACTGACTAGGTGGGATACCGCCCCCGGCATTCGTCAAGTGGGTGTAGCTTAAGTTTTCATGCTCTGAACTTACCACATAGTGCCCCCCACTTCCGGTCAGAGCGTTCGATAGGATATGTCTAGAACTAGCCGCACCGCCACTCCCACCGCTCCTGCTGTTGATGTTGCTGCTGCTCTCTAGAGCCATGGCCTGCTGTCGCGAACTGTCCAGGTGGTCAAAGAAGACTTCCACGTCCTCTCTCGCCAGGAGGTGTCCAGGTATCGGCTCGTGTGGACCACCCGAGCTTGCTGCAGAGTTTATAAACTGACTTGCGGGCGGTGCTTTTGCTCCTGGAGATCTGGCGGGTAATGCAATAGGGTGACTAAGGAGAGTGGCCACTGAAGAAGAGGATCTCGGAACAGTCACGTTGTCTGGGTATTGATGCCCGCCGAGATAGAGTGAGCCGTGTTGAGAGGGGGAAGATAAGTGAACAGACAGGACCGGAGCAGGCGGGGACTCGTATGCTTGGGCAACCAGCCCTTGGCTAGTATTGCGTAGCCTCAGCTGAGACACGCCACTCGAAAAACCTGAAGATGATTCCTGTTCTGGGTATCTCGGATCTTTGCTAGCCTTGTCAACTTGGTGTGGCGCTAGTTCTGAAGGTGCTATTGCGTCTTGTAATTGGCTGTTACGTAGATGATGAATTGAAGTGGGCAGAAAACTACGAGGACGATTTTCAACGTTCAGATTCTCTTTTTCTGTTTCCTTTTGCACAGAATATTGGTAAACACTCCTTGATTGCTCAGTTTCAGGCTCAAAGTGCTCGTTGTCGAAGTGGTTTCCTGGTAAATTCTTGGAGAGCTGGTGCTCTACTGCGATTTGTTGTGGTAGGAAATGTTCTCTATCCCTGACCTCAGAGTACGTATCGTGGCTATCTGCACCTGGAGACTGGTAGTTGTGTGTGTTGTATGGATACCTAGACAGACTGGTCTCCACAGAGTTCCCCCTTGGGCTTGCTCTGGGCGATGAAACAGCACGAGATGGATCCACAAGGGGAGATCTATCACGTAGATCGGCACTGCAACGACTCTCTGGCCTCTGGAACCGGATCTGACGTGGCGAACGTGGCGTGTTAGCACTTGAGTATCTCTCACGGTACGGCGAGGCCGCCCGTGTATCGTACTCCGATAGCGGTAATTGATACGCCGTGCAGTTGTCTGTGGGCGTGTCTACAGCAGTTCCAGAGGCTTGGTGGGCGGAGTTTAAACCTTGGCTCGTGTGTGGTAGAATTGAATTTGACAAAGGCAGTCTTGAAAGAGGAGTTGGATGTAGTATGACTGGGTCTGGTTGATTGGGTGGGTTGGTTGGAGATTTATTCAGACTGTCATCTTTGTCAACGGTTGGGTGAGAAGCTAAAGCAGAAAAGTTTGACGTGTTCTCTCCCTGTGGAACACCAGGACCAACGGCAGCAGAGGACTGCGTAGCCGAGGCTAAATCTGCACACGGTTCGACTGGAGTGAAACCAGAAGGTGTGGCAGGCAAAGATTTATAAGAGAACGAAGGGTCTACCGTTTTCCTTGAGACTGAATTGTCTGGCGACTGGGCGGAGCTTATTCTGTAAAGGGGCGGGGCTGATCCAGTTGAACGTTCAAGATTTAATTTGTTGCTGTCGCTTGATGGGCAGGGTGACAGTGGTATGGAACGAAGAGTGGGCTGCTGTGACATTTGTACTAATACTACACCTGCCTGAATGAGCTTATACAGCTGAGAAGTTTCCTTATTAGGGCAATCAGGGGCGGGGCTTCTATGGGTAGATTGACAGGTATCTCGGACGACCTTGATGTTAGGGTGTAGACCTTTAACGATTCCTCGAACCTTAAGAAAGATAAAGTCAAAGTAGCAAAAAGGATTAGTATACTTATACAGTACAATAAATTTAAAGCATAATGTTCTTATAAATGTTTTGTGAGTACATTGATTTATTTGGACTCTGTATTTTCAGTTTTAACGTCACTGAATGTGACCACAGTAAAGTCTCTGCTGACATTTTTTTTTCCAACATTATCATTTCATCAACCACCGTAATAAAAATAAAATATACGCCATAATTTCAGATAAGAGCTTGTTGCCATTTACAAAAAAACCTATAAGTTTAAACCACATCTCAAAAAAACAATTGATTTTTTTATGCTTTGTTCCAACAAAAGCGGTTGAGCTCTAAAATCAAAGCACGAAATTAAATTTTGAAAAGGTAAGAAATTAAACTTGGCTTCATTGAACAATCTTTGTGGGTCAAAAGAAGAGTTCATAGACCCTGACATCTGCCAAAAATCTGATGTAAACTATATTAAACGCTGGTCCCAAAGAATTTTACTATTCTTTTAAAGTACGATAACATTCCAAAATAGTCAAATTGTGAATGGAAATTTTGTGCAGACTCTTGATAACAAAAACGAGTTAGAGCATCACCTCCACCGCCACCTCCGCCCCACCCGCCTCAAGAAACATAAGAAAGAAAGATGGCTACTTTTCGACAAGTCCAAAATCGTTACATATGATGATGGTAACAAGTCCAAACTAGCAACTAGCTCTTCACATCGCTGCTGCCAGCTTTTTAGATATTATTCTATTGATTTAATGTCGCCTAAGGTTATCAGAGAAGTTTATACGAAGTGTTCTAATCCCACTAGTTTTCTTCTCTCAGGCGTTTAGGCCTAGCCTGAGAAGGCAGGCAGCATGGACCCTGAACTCGTAACACGGGCTTATGTCGAGCGTGGACGTCAGCAGCTTGAAGAGTTAGTTGGCATGGCCGCTATCTTCTCTCGTGATAAGACCAGCTTTGTCTGGCCCACTTGGACTGCACAGAGAGGCCGCTTCACAGATAAAGAAAACCCGCTCAAAGTTGAAAACAAGACGTTCCTTGAAATTCATAGACTAGAAACAAAAAAAAAACCGTTCAGGTTTTATCTCTAGGTGTAGGCCTATCCTAACGGTGTATTGTCGTGCTGGGGATATTAGTAGCAATATTGGAAATACCGCCGCTTGTTGCGAGCATCCTACACAAAGCACTTGTAATTTAAAGAGGTTATTGAAGTTTGAGGTATGTCTAAAGTGTTCGGGACGGAGCTGTCTTCTTCAACACATTCTCCAAACTCCCAAGTTTCAACCTGAACAGTCCAGCTCAAAACCCCGGATGTTGGGAAAGCGTGAACAACCAAATGGGGTTAGGGAGGAAGAGAGGTAAAGAAGAAGAAGGGAGAAAGAGAGAGAGAGAGAGAGAGAGAGAGAGAACTGTAAAGCATGAACAACAGCAATCAGGTCAGCTAGGAAAAGAGGGACATAATAATAGAAAGATGGGCACACAGATGAGAACACAGAAAGATGGTTTAAGAAAATTGATTGAGAAAGAGTTTTAAAGAAAACAAAATTCAGATAGGCCTACGATACACAAAGGGTCTACTTTCAAAGAACGAAACCAGGAAGAGGAAATTACTTTTTTGGGAGACAAAAAGAAATGAGTCTATTCTATTATGATTGTGTAAGTCCTCCAGACGAGAAAATGAAACTACGTAGTAAAGAAACAGACGCGATGGCTCTGTTACCTGTGCAAATGACATTTAAAGACTCAAAGTAAGATTGAATCTTCTTTTTTTGAGTCGACTGCTAAAGCATTTGAGTATATAAATTATTACACGAGGGACAATTCGGTGTTTACACAATGTGTTGATGTCTTTTTAATTGTGTTTCCAAGTAAATTATTTCTGTGGTGACAGAGAGCTCTATTTGAATGATTAAAAACTATGCAATTTGACCGCAAATAGAGATATTGGACATCCATTACCATGCCCATGTTTTGGAAAGTATGTTTAGCTTTGCATGTTAGAAAGGAATTAAACTTTATTGGTTGCTAAGGAGCACAACTATGATGTTTTTAAAAGTATAAAATTGTCTTCTTCAAAGGTCTGTATTTCAACTTGGTAAGCCTCAGATTTCATTAGACAACAGTTTCATAACACGCACTGTCTATATTTCGATTATTTAGCATGAAATTAACAGAGTATAATAAGCAAGCTCTATTTTTATCCACTGGTTCTTCCAATTAATATCTCAATTCATTCGATAAATCTGTGCGTGAACTATGAGAAAGCTTTTAAAATCAGGACAATGGGCAAGGACTAGGACAGACCTAACAAAATTAATTTCCTTAGAAAACTGGCTTAAAACCTTTTTTTGGTTGAGAATAAAGAGATATAATACTTCTTCAATTTGGGAGCACAATGTCGTCTCAACACTTGGCGTCTTCGTTGTCATTCTGGTTGTAAAATTGTAAGGAGTTTTTAATGATAAGACACACAGGTTTCCTGTTGTTTAGTTTGGCCTAAAAAAATCCCAGCCGGCGTTTTTCTCATCGCGACTCAAGCCAAACTGCTACAGAGCCAAAGCTAGGCTTTATTTTCCCGCCACCTCAAAGTAGGTCACAGCCTAAAAACATTGCTCTGGGCATATCTGCTATGGTGGCCATCTTGCTTACTGCAGCTGCTGACTCACAAGCTTCTCCCGAGTTCGAATCATACCACAGGGCACAGGCAGGAGTTTTTTCGGCAACTTTCACCTAAAGCCTACTGCAGTTAGTTGCTAATGCTATTCATTGAAAATCCAAAGAATCACTCACAAAGAATTCGCAGATATGCAGGCTTGGGGTTTTAGCCATCTGTTTAATTTAAAGTAGTTTAGGTTCAAGACACTCCTAGTTCTAGTTGACGACATCCGTTGTTCTCTGTTTTGCTAAAACTTGATTAAGGCACCCCCAAGTGTTTTCTTAACTCCCCATACAGACGTTGTGCCAGTCGTCAAAAACAAACTGTAGAACTAAAGCTTCTTGGCGATGGCCTTTTAGTTATTTTTATTTTCTTTCAACCAGCCAGCCATAGTTATGCTTCCATTATCAGGAAAAAATTGTGGAAGAAGTCTTGAGTCCTCTCAGACAGTAATTTGAACTTGATAAAAAGAAATGTGTTCCTTATGTATCTTCACCGATCTGGGCTGTGGAGTTAACTTTTATTTATGTAAAAGAACACCAGTTTCCTTTTTTAAGTTAAAAGAAAACAAAGAAACCCTGAGTCAAGAGAAAACAAAGAAACCCTGAGTAAAGAGAAGTGAAGGTGCATGAAATAAGTATGGCTACCAATCTTTGTAGCACTAGCTAAAATGGCACCTAAAACTATTGACCAATTCCAGTTGTCTGAACCTACTTTCAGAAATGAAAATAATTGTCTTTATTCCATTTCAAACAATAAAGACCTAAGTCCGTGAGAATGTCACCACCCGCCTTGCAGCTACAATCTGGTGAAATCGCTACGGCACGTAACTCGACGTTTGTAATACCCCACTGTTGCTCCCATTTAATTAAAAACATGTAACTTCTCTACGTTCAATAAAAACGGTATTTTAAATGTTCTTTACCAAGGTTCTAGAGCGGATTCTTCCCTCAGAGAAGTCTCGGATAGTAACAAATTTCTTGAGATTTTCGATCCATGTGTAATTTGTGAGCAATAACATACCAGCGCACCATTTTCATTGTGTGAAGAAGAAATAGCTGCAATTTCAAAAAAGCGTTATTTTTCTTCAACACCTACTTACAACGCCTGCCCACGGTTTGACTTTTTAGTGAGCAAAACGTAAGCAAGTTTGATTCGATCAAAACTACAGCAAAGGAATAAGCCTGAAAACGGCCTTCACCTTCGAAGATGGAAGAAAACTTGACACACAGAGCACACGCCTTTAAACGGAAGTAAAGATGACACGGAGAGCCTAAAATAGAGAAAAATGCGCTTGAATATTAGGCTAGATCTTGACCTAATGCAGACTCTAGATCGTGATAATTATAGATTTAGCTCTAAGTCAAGATTATCTAACCTTATTTCAGTTTTTAGATACTCAATCCAGATTTTAGATCTAGATCTAGGCTACAGATCTCAACGAACTAGGTTGGGAAGCAGGCGAAACTGTAATATAATTATAAATTATGTATCCTTCCGTGTACCATTTTTTTGTAAAAAGAGTCCTAAAAATTAAGGCTAATGCGATGGTGATGTAGTCCTTGACTCCACAGTGACTGTCATCACCCATAATAAGCAAATAGGGGGAAAATGAGTCGGGAGCAACTTATTTTGAAGTTGTCAGCACAAGTCATATTAAGTTCATAACCAACGAAAACTAAACCTGAAAGAAGGAAAAGTTATTATGCTTTCCAATACATGTATTAATGTGATGTTGTATTAGAGACCTTAGGCACACGCACCGTGTCTCACTACGCGCACGTAAAAATCGAAAAGTAGGTCGAGGAAACTCCAAAAGTAATGAAACCAGTTTCTAAAAATAGACCCACAGACGTTACCGCCATACTCACGCGTTGCTGCTTAAAGTCCGTAAATAATCTACTGGAAAAGAACTTGTTGTGAATTCAGTTTTCATTACCAAAGAGAGAAAAAGTTAGGGGAGGTATATTTACCACAGAAAAGAGATAAAGACAGAAGGAAAAGGAGGCTCGCCACAATGGACTTCCTGTCGCCATCTTTGAATATATGTTATTACAAAAGTTTTACAGGGTACTGTAACTACACTACAAATTGTCAATTATCTGCTGCCTGTATCACACTCAGTTATCATTTTGTTTCACCTTTAAAGTGTATTAAAATCAATGTACTATGCGTGATTGATATTGTGATGTAAAATACTGTAGTCTTTACCTTTGTCAAATTTTGATGTTTTATCGCTCTTACCTAACCTAGCTCTATTGAACAAGTGAGCCTTAAAATGTACAACGGAATAAAGTTAATATTCATAATCGAATTTCGCCGTCTTTTTTGCACCCCATATTATGGTGATAAACCATCCTTTTTGTACCTTTCAGCGGTAAGGGGCTCGAATCTATCTAAAAGTGCAATACATGAGTGAAAAACCGTCACGTAATATAAAAGAGTAGTTGGGAACTTGGATGCGATAGCGTATAGCATCCTTGGTTTTATATAATCCAAGATGAATGAGACTCCCATTTTGATGACGAAAAAGGTCGTCGTGCACTTTTTGATCCATGCGTATTCTGTGATACCAATCTCGAAAAGACCCACCAGAAGCACAGTGGCGACATGTTAGAAACATTATTGCGAAGCGGTGGGTGCCGAAGCTACCATAAGCCAAAGGTTTGAATAAAACTTTTCCCTTAGAAAATACTACAACGATGAAACGAAAACTATAACTAGATCTAGATCTAGGAAGCTCCATGTATTGTCCTACAGTTTGTAAATTTACTTGAGTTTTGAAAACAAGATTCCATTTATGAAATATAATCAAGGTAAATGGTTTAGGTTGGGATAAAGGTTTAGGTTGGGGGGAGGGCGGGCTGGTTGTTTTTACAAAGAAATGTCCAACAGAGGTGATGGTTGGTGGTTCATGTCTTTTGTGAACAGAGTCAGAATACCTTGAACTTTAAATATTGCATCGAAACTTTTATATGATCTTTGGCTTTCAGAGAAAGCTTTGATGTTGGCGTGGTTTATCCCTCTGTTTTCGGGAAACTAGTATGATTATGTTCTATCTTTGCAGGAACGGATGTATCTCATGGCAAAACATATCCCGAAATCTATTTATACCTTCCCATAATTTGAAGGTAGAGGTAAGGTCTAATTGCCTTTTTATACTAAAAGAATTGATCGAAAGTTTTTGTAGTACATAGAAAGTAGATTCAAAGGATGTCTGAACTGTCTTCGTGGCCATATAAAGTTAAACCATTGCTCAGGAAGGTTTGATTTTTTACTAATAGGTGCGCCACGATTTTACCTAAACAAATCATGTCCAAAGAATGGCCATTTTTTAGAGTTTCGATTTATCCATGTGTTTTCAGTAGGCTGGGAAAATAGCTTAAGCATGTTAGAGCCCCAGGAATCTAACCATTTCTGTTGACTTTTAGATTGCATTTTGATGGTATATTGATTCTTATGAGCAGACCCTCAAAAAAGTAGTCTTCCTGACTCTTCTTATGGAAGGCTCTCATGCTTTTATGATGACCTTAACAGATGACGTATCCATTATCCAGGGTCAAGCAGTCCAGATAGACGCCGGGCCTGGTTCCTGGAGCTGTCGATCGCCTATCTGGCACGATGTTCTATCAGGTTGGTTTAGTTTGGGCCTATCTCAATCTCATAATCGGTCCCGGTTATCTTTCCTATCGCAGTGTAAATAGACTGCCTCCTGCACTAAAACAGTAAATGTGAATGGTTGTGAACTTTTGTTTCGTTCTTCCTTTACGATTTCTATTGCTGACATTGCTGTTGGCTTCATTTTTGCCCTAAATGGTATTGTTCGTGGTAGTTGCGTTTGTTGCTGCTTGCTTCCGAATGTCTTTTTTGCTGCTAAGATTGATGTTGCTGGAGCAGAAAGAACTATTATCTATGATGGTGCAGAGAGGAGGCGGTTCCAATGATAACGCCCAGTGATCTCTGAGCTGGCCCGTGCCAGATCTTGAAGGTCTCATAGTTTTGTTTTTATCGCTTCTTGCGCTATAGGACTGTGCGGTCAAATAGTGAGATAACGGGCTCGGCTCTAAGGTCTCCAAGATAGGGAGGTTATGGCTGCGATAAATCAGACTTCATTACCGCCTTTTAGAGGTCTCTTGATAAAAACTTGTGTATAGATAGCGAAGAATTCCTGGTCTGGCCAAACATTCAGATAGCAGCGAGCACACACCAGGCACAACGCTGGAAGTCTCTGGACAGAGAGCACTCTGGTCATCTGCTCTGGCCTAGACTGCTGCAAAAGATGGACACGCCTGATTTCTATAGATCTGGACCCTGCAAGGACGTAAAACACCCTGAGGGCAAGGTCCCCAACCCTGAAAGACATGCGGCATACCACGGAGCATCTCTAACACTCGGGACATTATATATCCCGCACAGATGAAGAACCGCAAAGAACTCAGGAAAACGAACGGAATATTATATAGGGCTAAGTAAAAACTGGCACTGAGATTCAAACAAGTACGTGAGCTTTTCAGGTGTTTTAAAATAAGGTTATATTTCATGGGAATGTTGTTTACAAAGTTAAGTGAACTTTACATTGATTACTTTTAGTATGTTTTAAAGAATGAAAGCATTAGATATGGCTACGAATCAGTTGTTTTTCTGCTTAAGGAAAGACATGGAGCTTCAATGTGCCGTTAAAGAAAATTATTGAAAAGTTTCAAACTTACGGGAGTCTTTCAGGAAGCATCTCTGTTATGAAACATCTGATGGATACTACATCTTCTGGGACAGGTAAGAGTGTGTCAGTGATGGAGTGAAACTTGTCATAACATATCAATGTAGTCTCCCTTTTCCTCTGCTGCTCATTTGCATAAAATTTTAACAAGGTGTAGAGGGCGCCGCCTCCAATTTTCAGATCCGGCTGAGGTAGTTCCAACTGCGTGATTGTGCTTCTCAATAAAGCTTCCGCGCGGGAAAGTAGTTCGGAGGAATACCCAAAAGGGTTCAATATTGTTTGTATTTGTTTAATCCGTTACTGTCTCGAATACTATTTTAAAACAAACATTCGGCACATAGATAAGAATAACGTCTTCAGCTCCAATCTGGTATGGATAAGAAGCAGTAAAACTGGTCAGATAATGAAATTCTCGGCGTATGTGGTAGCGTGTATTGCCCGATCAGCCGTGGTGTGCACAGTTTGGGCCTATACCCCTGGCCGCGGTTATTATCAGCTGCAGGTTTTTGTCAACACGAAGTCTCCAGCGCCCGATAAGATAGAGAGGCCAAGACACTTTGCTCTATCGAAGGCTGTAAAGGTTATGAGGCAAGGAGATCGTAACTGTAGCAGATACCATAAAGTTGGTGGCGTCACCAAAAGAGGACGGTGGTGGTTAGAGTCTGGTGAGGTCCTCACTGTGTATGTGTCAGATGGTCGATCTGTCTCTCTCTCCCCCCTCTATCGCTTGCCATAGCTTTAACCTTCCTCTATCTTACTGCGTCCATTACAGTGCGGTGGCGCTTCTGATAACGTGAGCTAGGTTTGGGCATGCGCAGATGGTCTCCGTGATCTTGAGTTCTAGGTCGCAAAGGTGTTGGACCTGACACATGCTAGTAATGGTTTCTGGGATTGAAGGAGCAGTCGGTCGCCTCGTTCTGAGACCGCTAGGGGTCGCACTAGGTGGGTGGGTAGGAAACATGGCGGAGATAACAGCATAGGGAAACACGCAGATAATCATAAACACACATTTCAATTGAGATATAAGAAACGAAAAACCAATAACGAAATTGAATTGGCTACATTTTTTGGAATGCAGCTTAGGGGTTAAATTTATTATCTATACTTCTGTCTTTGCAGATGTTTCCTGCATATTTAACCTTCGACTTTTTTTTCCTTGGGTATAAATTGTTGAGGTATTCTGAAGTAAACTCAACCAGCCAAACTATGCGCTGTCTAGTTTGTCTAGCCTGTCGAGTTATCTACATGGTCGGATACCGACCGACGCGGGTATTTGCACGGCACTTGTAATCTGGGTCTACTTTATATTCTATTGGTTTGCGCTTTTGTTTTCATCTCTTGAGACTTAATGGTAACAATCAAGTAACAATTATCGGTACGGCTTCTCTCTACAACTTTCTCATTTTTATTGTCCATAGTAATTTTGCATGAATTCGGTTCCTGAGACTTAAGATACGACACTGCATTAGCTTTGCGGTAGAGCTTTCCTCAACGGTTTGTCCAGAGGATTCATAATTTTTCCTCTAGGTTTTGTAAAGTAGCTTGGCACATACAAAGTTGTCTTATCATTTCGTATAAATAATACAGTTCGACTATGAACACCTCTTTCCAGACTCTTGGTGAAAAAAAACCGGGTAGGATATAATATGGCATCGCTCTGGTATACAAGAAAAAGGTGCACTTTTAGAACCCAATATGACGAATACTTCAGCCTTTGGCTCCTCAGATTGTTTTTCATCCTCTCTAATAGCCACTCTTTGAGAAAATTCTCAACTCATGACCTGTTGGTCTGATCTTTTTATTTTCTAGGAAATGATTCAAGTATATTGCAACAATCGCAACACTTTTCATACATGCTGCGTGCGGTCAGATTAGTAGGAACAGTTTTAGAATTTAGCAAAACTCTCACCAACGTAGAATTTTATTTTTCGTGCCATCATATAATTGAATTTTTTCTTTATCTTCATTGTAGAGTTTACTTAATGGTATTCCGGTGTTTTAGTAAGATTGAAATAGGTGTTCTCGGAAAGGGTACTAAGTTGTCCTGCATGAGTTGCGCGATACCTTACTTGTTCTACTTCAAGCATAAAAACCCGAAATTTGTAATTTGTAAAATGCAAAATAACGAAAGCTTTGGTTTGCCCCATGTGACGCAAGAATGTCTTACATATAAGATTTTTTTTTCAACCCTCTTTGTTCCTGGACCTTTTGTGCCACTTCGTTCTGATGCCCAGTTGAGAGCATGTTTACGTGCCAGCTTAAGATAATTATTTGTGCAAAAGTGAAAAAAAATGCTTTCCTCATAATGGTTCTCTCTATTTTTCCTCTCATTGGGTTCTCTCCGGATTCGAATGCTTGGAAATTAAGGGGGTCAGATGCTTTCGGTCGGGAGGGGGAGGGGGGGGGCGCAAAAAACCAACTTGGAATGAGAATGGAGGTTAAACAAGAGTAAAAGCCCCTCTATGGAAGACAACACTAAAAAATACTAACATATTTTGTATTGATGTAAACTTATAATATGACAGTATAATTTACAAATGTTTCTTTTTTACATTTAATTTAAAATTTAAAAACTAGCTAAATAACAATACTGAGTGTATTTTCAATATAAAACTGTCGCGTAAATTTTAAAAGATTGTATATTGTGTTTAAAAGTTTTCGGGTAATCCCAATTTGATATCTCTAAATTATTTTCCAAACAAAAGTCAGCATATGAGTCGGCACTAATCAGGAAACCTCCTCACAGGGATTGACTTTAGAAAAGTTCCGTTACACTAGCTTCCTGATATCTTCTATTCCAGGTTATAGAGCATCGAGTCTGCCAAGCCGATGTCAGCTAATTTTTGGACTTACAAAACATAGATTTATGACATGTATTAATTTTCCAAATTCTAGGAACTTTTTATTTAGCAAATTCAAAGCAAGGGCAAATTCAAAAAAATTTGTGGACGAATAAAACTGCAGCTAAATCCAACTTCCTACTTCCAACACTTCAGTGAATAAATTAACCTCTGTAATGGAATTTTACCAAGGAAACAATTTAAGTATTACATAATTCTTCCATTCGCGCTATTTTTGTAAATTTTGCCGTTACATCCTATAATACATTGCACTTAAAAAACAGAGATGTTTTTATAGTATTTTCTTCATGTTCGGTTTAACATTTGTATGATAATTTCGAAACAAAAAATTATATTCCTTTAACCCACTTTAAACAGATCGGATGTCGCTAGATTTGCACACATTGACAGCTAGTCAGGCTAACTAATTCTCTAACTTTGTCTAGAACTTTTGGTTTATCTCAATATTGTGAGAATACCTCATCTCACTGCATGTCCAGGAGGTTTGTTTATAAATTAAATGACTTTAGATTTAGAGACCTATGGAGAATCTACTTTTGAATAAATTCATTCTCTCGAATTCAATGGCCGTACACTCAACTAAAAAGGACTGTTCATTTTAATTTTCAGCATGATGGTATTGCCAACATTTTCAAACAAACTATTTGTATTTTGTAACAAGTGAGTTCTAATGAAAGCGAAAGGCAAAATGAGTTGTGTCCCACACAGTTTTATGGTGACTTTAATCTCTTAGCCTTTGTATCCTTATAATTAAAGGATTGGATTGGTTTATAATTATGTTAAACGATGATCAAAGACAAGCTTTAAGCATAGCTGGCCGAAAAATGCCCCCCCTTTGATATCATTTGAATCCCTACAATTTATGGTAGCTTCGATACTTATTGCCTTGCCACTCAGGAAACATAGCTTATCCCATGCCGCTACTACGCTTCTTAGAAAGGAAGTTTTGTGGCGAAGATCCTTGTCACTTTCTGACTTGATCGGGCAGATCCAAATCGCACTAAAGAAAATTATACTTGAGTCATACTTGATAAGAAGTTTTGGAGATAAGTATTATGAAAGCTCTCGGGTATTTTTACCTTTTATAGACCTAATAGTGCCTTTAAGTGTCCAACAGATTTACAAACAGTAACATTTAACAATTTCGCAGTGTCTAAACAACAATTTTCTTTATGACATAAGACTTTTAAAAAATAAACACCAGTAAACCACGTCTTTATCTCAGTTTAACAGAAACACGATCTAGAATAAATTACTATAATGGTAACAATAACAATACAAACATCAGCCAAGAAACAATATTGTTAAGCAATTACTACACCTTTATGTTTTGTGCATTGCCTAAAGTTTGCAGCTTTATCGAGTTTTTCTTTTAAACCATTATTTGAAAGTTCTTCGCGAAATTCATAGAGGGTTACAACACCAATTGTGAGATATATTATAGCAAGCTTAAAATTGTCTTTTAAACCTCGGATACCTGATAACTACAATGGCATCAACAATTGTAATTGATGTCTGTAGAATAAATCCTGAAAATAGAATAATATTTCCTGAAAAAATGAGAACGTAGATCTAGTCTAGATGCATTGGTCATTGTGTGCCTTTTAAAAACTAAATCTAGATCTAAATCTATGTACTTTAACAGTCTAGATTGCGTACCCTTGGCCTACCTTGTCACCGATCACTTTAATATCCAGGATAATCTAGATAATATGTCTAGAGCCAAGAGGTTACTTTCATCGTTGTACGATCACTTTAATATCCAGGATAATCTAGATCTAGAGCTTAGAGGCTACTTTCAGTGTTGTGCGTTCACTTTAAAATCCAGGAAAATCTAGATCTAGCGGCAAGAGGTTACGTTCATTGTAAGCCTGTATGATTTACCGTTCTCGATTTGAAAAGCACCTTTTTCGGTTTAGAGTCACAACATGGATTAGGAAGTTTGTTTTGAAAGTCCTAGAAACGGCGGATTGTAGCTCTGTAAATGCTCACATCTAATATAACAAATCGCATATTCAATGTTAGGTTTTACAAAAAAAACAAAAACAACTAGACATGAATCTAAAAACCAAAGGGTTTAGCATTGTACAGAAAATCTTTACGCATATTCTGGTGAAAATCAAAATAGGTGCACTCTGCGAAAAGCCTTTCGTCACACAAAATTTGCAGTCCTATAATATAGTTTATCTTCTTGTTAGAGCCTTTCTGGTCTGCTCAAAGAAAGAGCTATATCGCATAACATGTTTGTTTTTGTTGTTGTTGTTTTCAAGAATGTAGTTGTTTTTTGTTGTTTTTTTTTTGTTCCTGTTTTGTTTTGTTGTCGTTGTAAATTTTTTGTCTTTTTAGTTTTGCATTTTCTTCTTTTATTCGATACTGGACTTAACATAGCTCTTGGTCATGTCAATTTTTTTTTACTCCATACCACCTGACTATCAAACTTAACACCAGGGTTCTTCCTTGCGGAGTGGCCAGTGTGTAGCACATAAGGTTTTTCAATCTTTAACTTAAATAGGTGGCTATTTCCCTTTTCAATGCTTTTTATCCTGTTATCTTGACTTTTTTTTTGTATTCATCATTTTACTTGCCATCAGTTTTAACAAAGAAACAAACTGCATGTTATCCCTCCTATTCTTTATTCTTGCCCTCAGTTGTTGTTTTTTTTTCGGATCTACCTCTAAATTTTCGCTTGTCTTTTTTTCCCCGCCAGCAAAAACGGCTTTGACTTTAGGGTCTTGAATATTTCTTCAAATATCTTTGTTTCCATAGCATGCAATTCGCAACATTAAATATTGAACGCTGCGACCCTGTGTAGTTCTAACACATAGGTGGACAAAGTTTTTTAGTTCTTCTGGGTATGGACAAAGAAATAGCCCATGCAGATTAAATCCTCTGTCCAAATCTCTCTTATCTCTTTCTCATTTATGCTATCTCTTTCTCACTCACTCTCTCTCTCACTCTCTCTATCTATCTATGAATCTATCCATCTTTCTCTCTCTCCTTCTCTCTCTCTTTCTATATTTTTCTCTCTTTGATCGCGCTCTTTTTCTTTCGTTATCTTTCCATCTCTTTCATTCTCTCTAGCTCTCTCGCTCACCCTCTCTTTCTATTATTCTTTTCCCCTTTATCTCTCCGTCTCTCTCATTATCTCTCCCATTCTCTCTACGTCTCTCTCATTATCTTTCCCATTCTCTCTCCGTCTCTCTCATTATCTCTCCCATTCTCTCTCTGTCTCTCTCTGTCTGTCTGTCTCTTTCTCTCTTCCCCCCTTCTCTCTCTTTCTCTCTCTCTTTCCCTCACTCTCTTCTCCCTCTCTCTCTTCTATTTCCCCCTCTCTTTCTATCCCCCGTCATGTTTAATTTCCCACTATTCTTAATATCTATATCTTAAAAGCATTTGAAGCGATGGTTTCATACAACAAAATGATTTTTAAAAAATCAACCCTTTACTAACCAAAATATTATCTCTGTGTTCTAGACTTTTCATTGAATTCGATTCCCGAAAAAAAACAGTTTGATTGCTGACAACCCATTCTTATTTCGGCTTTAGCAAGGCAATGTGTTACCGGAATACGCATAAGCCTGTATAAAATTATCGATAACTCTTGACTGCATCCACATAATGAATGTCCCTGAAAGTTTCTTGAATCCTTTTTAAACAAAGTAACAAGTAATGATTACCAAGACGTACGTGTTAGTAAAAAAATAACGAAAAATCCCTCCTTATTATACAGATATATCACTTTACTGTATTTTAAATATAATGCAGCTAGATAACCTGTGTATTTAATCCTGCCAGATAAAGAAAATGTCATTATATACCCCATCATGTATCCCACAGAAGTCTCTCATAACATTATGTAATCCATCGACTTCTCAGGACATTATGTAACCATATACCTCTCTCATGACATACATCCCATAGACCTCTCTCATGACATAATAT
>BMAT01012635.1:16506-26904 GCA_019649035.1 Elysia marginata
TATTACGTACGTGCTACATTTTCGTCAATCTTTATAACAGATTGTTTGATGTAATAAAAGGGATTGGTTGAAGTGACTTTTCCCACTAAAAAAGACAAACAAGATCATCATGTTTATTATCATGAACTTAAACGAATTGCTGTCTGGTCCTCTACTAAGCTTGTATGCAGTCTTTTCACTCTTGTTCGTGGTATCCTCTATAATTGTTTGGCATCCTGTAAAGGCGTCCCGAATATACAGTGGTTTATAACAAAACTGAGCCGATCTGTGCTTGATGTTCAGTTTCAGAAAAAAGAGACATTTATTTTACAAGTTGCACTAACAGGTAACATTATGTAGGGTGAAAAAATTTCCAGTCATTTGGAAAACAGTAAATTCGATTGAGTGAACCAATACAATTACAGTGGAATCCTGATAAAGTCAACACCTCGGAACCAAAAAAAAATGTGTTGACTTTAACTTAAGCAAGATTTGACTTTAACCATTACAAAGATTTAAAGAAATACAAATTGAGACTGCAAAACAATGTTGACTTTAAGCAAGTTTCCCTTATAGGTGTTGACTTTAAGTGGATTCCACTGTATATTCAAAAAAAGCAAAAAGTTGGAGATGGCACGAAAGGAACTTTAGAGGATAATAGAGACAGTGAGATGTCGACTAGTACATATACCAAATCCTTCTGGGATGCCTCGCGAGTAGCCATAAGATGGTTTTGGGATTATGATCAACTGCTCCTGGGCTGCTCATGAATAATTCTTAACGATTAAAGTAGTGGTCCTCGCTTAAGCTTTGTTCAGAAAGCATCGGAAAATATAGAAAATTCCGATATCCAACATTACAGTCCGCTTCAAATCAACTTTTGTGCAATACAGGTATATTTACAATCAAAGCAATAGACTGCATATAATATTATATTTAAAGTTTTTCAATTCCTAAGAGGCATTATCACAAAGGTGGTTCTTTAAAAAAGAAAAGTGTCGATGACTTAGTGGATGGATAAGCGTTCGCCAAAAATTTGTTTTTTATGCTTGAACTTCATGTATTTGAGGCTAAGCATGCAACTCCCAACTGGCTGACAGATGTGTGTCTAATTCCAGCAGTTCAATAAATATTATTTTTGAGTGAAATAAATTAGCTTCTCGCATGGCTTATGTCCATCTTATTAACATTCACAATCGGGTAGAGCTTTATTGGGGTTTGTGCTTATGCGCGGGCTAGGCACCCGCATACTACATGTGTAAATTTATTATTGTATTGATATCCTGTGCGACCTCATTTAGGCTAATTGACTTTCAGAAGTGTAGAAACTAAACCAAAACCGTAGATGATACATACAAACTAGGGCACTCTTCTGTAGCAAGTTGGCCGGGATTATTTCATACGTTTTGGTATCCATCAAAGATTGGCCTTCTAAGCTCTTTGGTTTCTTTAAATACTTGCCATGTATGTTACACAATCTGCATTTACTGCTGTTTTTCATCCTGATCGTACCTACCAGAGCAATTAGGTCTATTAACAGTGACATTCTATTATTACTCTTCGCCTCTTCGCAATTTCGTAATTGAAGAGCGTTTTTTTTTCTTTGAGAACAGTCTGGTTCCGGTAAAATCAAAAATTATTTTATCCAAAATGTATTTAAGTATATGAAAATGAACTTTGTCGGGAAATCTGGAGCTGCCAAAACCAGCAATACTTTCCCTTCAATTTTAATAGGGATTCGAATACTTTAGAAAGCAAAAGAAGGTCATTTTCTCAACGCTTAACAAAATGCATTGAGCCAAAATTTTAAAGAAAAAGCTTTGTGTATCGTACTTTTTAATGTCACAGGCATCCATATAGACTCATTAAACTGCCCAGCTCAACTATTATTTCAGTCTTTCTTTGGCATACTCTGCGAAATAATTGGGTATGAAATGCCATTAATAATACATACACTACATTATATTTCTTAACAAGGCGGGCATACATTTGTACTAGTTTTACTAGCTACAACATACAACATAAATGAGCGCCATGTTCGAACTATCTTATTGTATACAAGTCTGGTATATATATGTAGGCATCGGGCATAGCCATCTAGATTATTCAAGATAGATGTGCAACGGGCCGGGCACAACAAGGCAAGGTTTCACTTGTCACGCATGAGTCGATCCAGCTATTGTGACTGACGGGCCATTTTTTTATTTTCACAGGCTCTCCTTAACTACAATTTTATGGGGTGTTTTTTATGTTTCTCGCTCTTTACAATAAGCACTTGACTTCGGATCTATGTCAGTAGAGGCAGACATAAACAAGTCACCTGTTATATCAGTGGCCTCTTCCCCCTTTGACCATTTGTCGTATTATCGACTTTTTCATCTTGTGTGATTTTAGTTTGTCCTCGTGAAGCAAAAAATTCTGGTCATAAAACCATCCTTCTGATGTTGCTTCTGTTCTTGTTGTCGTTGTTGCAATTTTTACTTTGGTCTAAATTTAAATTATATTATATCTCGGGACTAGAAGCGAGCTAGTGAAGTTGTCGTCTTTAGAGCATTGTATTTTTTATCTATGTTGACGTATAAGAATATAACAGTAAACAAATGGTTTAAATGTGTTTTGTTTATTATCTCTGCTTCAACAAAATTTAATCGAGTAATAGCTCGACTAAAATAACTATTGTATACGCATACGTGCGTCTTATTCTTTATGTGAGGATATTCGTGCGCTGCCACTCATTCGACTACCGTGTTCTTTTAAAAAAGGGAGACAAATTTAAACCGTTCCAGGCGAAATAGTCACTCTTCATGCAACCCATCAACTTCACTGGTTGACGAATTGACGTTACAGCCCGTAAAAGATGAGTCACCTCAATAATTATTGATGAAGGTCGGGATAAAGTTGTGTAAAGCAGCAAGCCCGTTCTCATCAGTGTTTTCTATTAAGAGCCATGGCTGAAAGCGTTTGAGGCTGTTACCTGGCCTAACCAACTGGTAGACATTCTTTCCACGCAATCACGATAAACTAATGGGAGGCAGTTATCGCCTTTTATAAGTTGGACTGTCTTATTGAGAAGTGCCTTTGAAACCGTTAACAAGGATTTCATTTGTAGGACGTTTTGGTGCCCCAATGCGTTTCTCCTGTATAAAGTGATAGTTTCAATATGGTACATGTATATCGCTAAACTGAAGATGGGGTTTGATTTTCCGTAATGCCAAACTAAACAAACGGTTATAGCCGTTTAAAAACATTTGGGGAGAAGGGTTGAAAGGTTGGGCAGTTTTTTTTTCTTTTTAATGTTTATGTAGTTGCAGATTATTAACTGTGTCGCCAATAAAACAGCACAGGCAATCGAATAACTTTCACTTATGGATGAAAGAGGCTGAAACGGCTTACCGGTCAGCACAAAATGTTTCTCACAACTAAAATGAAACTCTTTAAATCGTTTAGTTATTAGTGCCGAGAACATAATTGCAGTTGAGTAAAAACCAACTAAATTACAAATACTTTACAAACAACTGACATGGCAAGGTATATAATACAACTGTCTCACTCGTTCTGGCTGTCTGTCTGTCTCTCTATCTATCTATCTATCTAGTATCTATCTATCTATTTATCTATCCATCTGTCTTCTCTACCTCTCACTCTCTCTCACTCTTCCTCTCTCTCTCTCTCTCTCTCTCTCTCTCTCTCTCTCTCTCTATCTCTTTCTATCTATCTATCTATCTATCTATCTATATATCTATATATCTATCGCTCTTCATATCTGTCACCGGTTTTTTTATGGCAAATTATATTTTCATATAGTTTTACCCTAAACTTCTTCTGCAGTTGCAAGATTAGTATTTGCTTTTAAACAGCATCTGCCTCAAACCTCTCTGAATGTCAAAATTATCTACATGAAATGAATTCTGTATTTTCTTTTTGACTGCACCAATTTACTTTGAATTGTCCCGTATTTTTTTTAACAAACAACGCAACACATCAATCCCATTTTGGGTTAAACATTAAAATAAATCCCACATATCAAATTTCCCTCTGCAATTTTGTTTTTTCATTCACTAGATCTTAAAAATGCATTTACTCATTATTATTTGTGCTTACTTTCTTTCTTTTACCGCCCTTTATCTTTTTTTCTTTATATCTCTCTCTTTCTTTCTCTCTCTCCCTATCTATCTATCTCTTTTGTCTATTTATCTCATTATTTTTCTCCCCTATCGGTCTATCTTACTTGGTCTCTATCTCTTTGTCTGTTTGTCTGTCTGTCTGTCTGTCTCTCTCTGTCTTTTTCTCTCCGTCTTTCTCTCTTTAATCGCTCTCTTTCTCTCCCCCCCCCTTCTTTTACCACCTACTCCCTCTTTCTTCTCTCGCTCGCTCGACATATATACTGAACGAAGCCGTAGATAAATGAGAACAGAACAAGTTTATCCGCTAAATCACCTATCCTTCTAAACCCTCTCTAATTATTTTTTCATCCCTTCTTTTCCCTGATGTCTGAGAAACTGAACCTATCAGATATATCCTGATTTATTACTTTGTTTTGAATTCTCATTTTAGCCACGTAATTTTTTTTAAGTTTCCCTCACAACGATGCTGAAAAAACAGAATGTAGGCTACACAGTTATACCTAGATCTTTTACACTGTAAAAATGCACAAAAGTTACTGCTTTGCAGAATAACAATTGCCTAAGCATGAAAACAAAACTTTCTGCTTATTACCCTTCACTTCGATTTTCCTTTTAAATGGTATCAATCATGTCCTGGGGGGAATCAATCGCGAAGGATTAATAACATGAGAAGCATCTGAATCAGTTTACGATATCGATACTCAGACAATATGAGGGTTCAGTGAATGTTTGATCCACCGTATGGATCAGTGATAATTAATCTTATCGACAGATGTTTGTACGATGATAGTTTATGGCGAGGAATGTTTTGCGGTACTCTTGTTCAAACCAACTCCTTTTAAATACATACAGCACGACCTAATTTGTCACAATTAATTTTAAGTTTGATGATTGGTTCTATTTCACTAATTTTATGAGGATATTGATGACATCTGTTATGTTGGGGTTTGTTTTTTTTTTTTGTTTTTTTGTTTGTTCAAAATATAATACACTCAATGGAGTTTTCCAAGCTTCTGCAAATAGACAGGACAATGCAGAGTTTCAAAATAACATATTTTATTCTTTTGTCCCAGAAAGTTTTTTATTGCGAACATAGATTTTTTACCTTTTTTATTACAGCCACCTCCTTTAGGTGGAAAGTGAAAGAGTGCACAAAATGTAGGTCGACTGAGACCTGAGAAGTATCTTAACAGAAAAAGTTGCAAGAAAAAATTCTTTTCTTTTACTTGCCACGGAAGAGTGATTGTAGTGCAGTGCCGTCGTACCTAGAAAGATATTTTCCTCAGGTAGATCTAGGAGATAATCTTACCTGAGAAGTTATTTGCGAAGCAACTTGTGTTGAACCTCCAGCCCGCCAGTTCACCCCACCCTGAAGTTCTTGCTGAGGAAAGTTTAGCTGGCTCGTCTCTAACTTCCTCTAAGCCACAAATTGATAAAACATGTAACGATGTATGGGACAAAAAAAAGAGTTGCTTTGGTCCGATGCATTATAACTTTTATTATTTCGCCTGAAGCTAGATCTAGAAGTAATTAGAGCACTTACAAGGCTTGTAGTTATAGTCACACCTTCTTATTATTTCAGATGCAATAATGTTATAACCTTTCGTGGTTCAAATATGGGGAGGTGCAGATTTTATTGTGCAAAGAGTTAGGCCTTGTATGAGCGATAACCACCATCTGAGTTATTGAAGTTACGTTTCAAACACAAGTCGGCCCATCTGGCAGTTGATGCAACAGCAGAAGTCATAAAAGATTTAGTACCCGCGTTTTGTGGGACTATTTTGACTTGTTTGTTAGCGGCTGTTTCGTTGCATTGTTAGTGTAACGTGGGAGAAACACGTGAGCGGGATATCTGGTAAACAAACAGCCATATAATTGAGATCCGAGAGGCGTCGATAAAGCGGAGTTTTCTAAGCATTAGCATTTTAACTACAAACTTTTCGTGTTGTTTTTTTTCTTAATCAGCAATAAAAGTAGACCACAGCGAATAAATAATTTGTAAATATATAGACAGTGTTCAACTTGCTGACAGGATAACAGCAGTGACCAGTGCCAACAAATTTGGCATAAAATCAGCGTAAAACAAGATGGAAAGTCATTTGCTAAAACTTACACCGTTTCAAAACCGAGAGAGACAACATGCAGAGATCGTTTCGCTTCCTCAGTTTGAGTGCTCTGACTGGCGATAATTAAAGTCGTCTCTAACAGCAGCAGCTGTGGGGCCGACTGAGCGCATAGCGTTTTAGATGTAACTGGTAGGCCTATACATGTATGTATTTGGTGTACGACAAACTCCAATAAAGATTTATAACTTTAGGAAAACCTCACTTACTTACGGATAAACAAAGCATTGGTTACCGTTACTTAAAAGAAACAAGGGCGAAGTCAAGATATTTTTCCACTTATCTCTCTTTTTTTTTCCCCGAGTGTCGAGGTAATAAGAATGAAGTTTGTCGTCTTTACGAAATCAAAAAGAAGACACTCTCTTTGAATCATTACGTTAGCATTTCACGATTAAAAGACTTCAAAATAGATCGTGAGGTCTGTATACTAGGACGATTTGGCTTTTAAAGCTTTGTCCTAATTGCGCATTCTTTTTTAATCACAAATGATCAGCACCATACCATCATATCTCTTCTTTGTAATATATATGAATATATAGTCTTGTGATATTTCCATGCAACAACATAATGTGCGATAATAAGCTTAAAATACATGTGCATTTATCTACATTTATTTACATATAAACAACTTTTTTCTATGGAGCATAATGTAGATTTGTTCTTCTTCAAAGATGGCGTCATTTTCTTATTTACGAGCCTATCCAAGCCTTCTCGTTTCTATTCATTGACCTAATAAGTAGAATCTTGCTTTTGTCTAATGGTACGCAATGGTACCTCTGCGAAGGACTCTTTACTTTCAAAATTTATTTCTGGATACTATTAAAAAGACATTTCGAAAGATCCTGGTACAGAGAGAATCAGACTTGAACCAGTGTAATGCTTTCTCTCTCTTTGTCTCTCTCTCTCTCTCTCTCTCTCTCTCTCTCTCTTTCTCTCCCCCCCATATATTAATGTTCTGGAATCTGAAATAATAACGTGCCTGGAAGACTCTGAACGGAACAAAATCATGTATAAACTGCGGTATCTCTTCACGCATATCATACAAAGCGGTTTAGTTTCTCCTAAATTTACACTTTCCATGCATCAGTGCAGATAGCCCAATGACTTCATTGTCCTTGGCTTGGTCGTTCTTCTGAGTACATAAAAGCAGTGATCTAACCTATACCGAATAGAGTACGTTGTATATGTATTTTGTTCTGAAGGAATCGCAAGAATGTTTTAAGCCGATTAGTTGACCTTAATAAATGAATAAACAAATAAATAAGTTAAGAGTCTTCCACCGCCGAAGGCAGTCTTATGATTTTAGATGTTTACCCCAGCAGGCCTATACACACCAGAGCAAATTCAACTCATATTTCAGAGCATTACAATACGGAAGCCTGTTAGGTGCTCAAAAACTAACATTCCACAAATTTCAAGCACTGCCTTTCTCCATATACCCGTTTTACAGGTGGGTTGACTGGGGAAAGTTAGGGTAAATTGCTTTCCCAAGGCAATTGCAACATGACATGTTCGGGAATCGAACTTGCGACCTCCAGATATCAAGTCCGACGCGCTAACCACTCTGCCACGAAAGATTATAACATTATTACATCTGAAATAATAACAAGATGTGACTATGAAAATAGAGTGATCTGAGAAGGGAAAAGGGAAAATGTGAGTACTCTGCATGCAAGTCAATACAGTTTTCTATTCAGATACGAATTTTTTTTTACTTTATCAGTTTTTATACATATATATATTTTTTTCGCCATTGTTATTTCTTTTTACCTGTATCTCTTGCTTGTTCCACAGTACTGTCACCTCTCTCTCTCATCCCATCTCTCTCTCTCTCTCTCTCTCTGCCTCTCTCTCTCTCCTCTCTCTCTCTCTCTCTCATCTCCTCTCTCTATATATCTGTCTCTGTCAATCTATAGCCTTGTATTCTTTGCGTGTCAGTCTGCCTGTCTATATGTCTATATGTCTCGCACTAGGCACATGCGCGGGTATCAATGGTGAGTATCGCTAGCCGCAGTTTTGTAGTTTTAGCAGCTTTTGTAAACATATTTACTACAAACAACACAACATCACCTGCCCGCTGTGGCAGCATTCGCAATCCCGCACACGTGTTTATACTTGAGGGAGAACTGAAAACCATGCTTTAGATACAGAGAGTTTAAAAAACAAACTCTATACATTCCATGCATCTATCAAACTGATTCGATTTTTCGTCGCACGCCATGCGAGTTGGCAGACGGCACTAATGAGCAAGCGCTGTGGGCTGCCGAAAGGTTTTTACATATACCTTAGGTGGCATAAAAGTTACGAGAACTGAAAGAGTTTGACATATTTTCGTTGTTCATCTGTGCCATTTTGCTCTAAATTTTTTTTTAATCTTTGTTAATTGTTTCATCTTACTCAGCATGTTCATCCTGTATTTTAACTTTAGGCTTTGATGTTTAAGCTCGAAATTTGTCCTGGTGGTTTTTTTTTTCGCTTCTTCGAAGAATGTCAGCCAAGTTGCAGTGGATTCGTTTTACGTCTTAGCTTAAACTCTCTTCTTTTAGGCGAAGTGTATGGAGTTGGTTATAAAGGACTGTAACAGCATTCGTCGTACTAGTTCTTGTTGTTCAGCCAATTTTAAAAGTTGAAGGAAAACAGAGGCTGTGACAAAAGGTCGCGACTCTGTCGGTTGTGGTTGAAGACAAAGTGGTTTAAGGCATATTTAAGAAAATCGGGCTGTCATAAAAAATCTATTGTCTTGTAGCACTTTCAAACTACATAATTTATTAGTGTTGAAAATTTTATCCAAAAAGACCTTAGGGTTTTAAAGAAACGAAGGAAAAACATACGTAAAAATCTGTCTTTTGTGATGCAGGACAAAAAAATTAACCCGCATCACAACCGACAGTTTTTTTTGGGTAGCCGTTTCTACTTTTCTTCATTGATTCACCTAAAATTTCTGACAAAGCATTATGATGCAATTTAAGAAAGTCGTAACATCACGATATTATGAAAATATTAATAAATAACTATAAATATATTTAGAGTCCTCCACCGCCGAAGGCAGCCTCATGACTTTACATGTTTACCTCAGCAGGCCTATACACATCCGAGCAAATTCAACTCATAGTTCAGAACATTAGATACGGCAGCCTTGTAGGCGCTCAAATACTAACATTCCACAAATTTCAAGCACTCCCTTTAGCCAGGTACCCATTTTACGGGTGGATGGACCGGAAAAAAGTTAGGGTAAATCGCTTTCCCAAGGCAATTGCAACATGGCATGGTCAGGAATCGAACCCGCGACCTCTAGACCTCAAGTCCGACGCGCTAACCACTCTGCTACGCAAATATTGCCAGTTTTTTTTGTGTTAATTCCGAAAATATTCTGTTGTCCATCTCAACCGAGAGATTTTCCACGTTTTGTCACAAGCTCGATAAAACAATCATGTTCCAGCTAGTGGGCGAATTCAAGTTTTGCCCTAGACTCACTGATGATGTTTCGACCTTCGTCATCTCTTGTGGTTTGTTGAGTTTTTTTTGCTTATTGCTTTTTTAATATAATCAACAATCATAACAAGGAGTAGGCTTACGTCCTTATGAAGATGATTATTGCTACAAGTGTTGATTAAAACATGCAGAACGGAGGTATCTTCCCCATGGGATAATATTGCAATTTTTTTTCAAACTGCCAACTTTACACTGCTTATATTGACTAGAGCAAGGTTCTCTCGTGAAAGTAAAAGAAAAAAAAAAAGTATAACCCCGAGAAATCACCTCGTGTCCCAAAACGAATGCTTATGGCGTTAAAAAAACTGACAGCTTGAAATATTCGTAAACATCCAAAGAGTCGCTTTCGTATTTTCAATCTTTTTTTTTTAATCGACCTGTGAGATAACGCACTTTATAGAAGCTCCATACAAGCATCTTTTTCGCTTATTTTCTAATGACCAGGACTATAATTAAGTCTATTCTCTTTATTATTTTATTTTAATTTAAAAGAAACGAAGTACAAAGCTATCAAACCACGAGTCTCTACTTGACTCCACTTCCTATAATTTTTTAGATGACGTAGATCCTATCAATATTTATCTCTGTGTTATGCTACATATAGAGGAAAACAAGTACATGAACTTTTAGAAGGTCAGACATGATTTAAGCTGTCGTTGCCATCTTTCTCACGCCTGGTC
>BMAT01012635.1:60146-73911 GCA_019649035.1 Elysia marginata
ACGGAGCGAAGCCACTACCAACTGAGCTATCTAGGCCCCCGAAAGATACTAAGTCGAAGTTTAATTGTTCGCAGAAACAAAAGGCAAACTTGTTACAATATACGAAAAAGATAAAAGTGTGAGAGCGAAGTCATTTTTTTTCCTTGGTTTCAGAGTTATTATGTTTAAAAAGGGAACTAGATACCCACTTCATTCTCTCAAGCTTTTCTTTTTCACCCTTTTTCTGGCTCTGTTTTTCGTCAACAACAATAAAAAAACTGTTTTCTTTTGGCTCTTTAGGACTAGATTGATTGCCTTTTTTCTCGATTTATTTCTCTCTCTCTCTTTCTCTCTCTCTCTCTCTCTCTGTATCTATCTATCTATCTATCTATCTATCTATATATATATATATATTGCTATATATATATATATATATATCTCCCTCTCGCTCTCTCTATCTATCTATCTATCTCTCACACATACAGTCTGCCCCGTGCTTTACGTCCCGTCCTCAGTCTCTAGTCCTCTTCTCTCATACACTCTCTCTTTGCATCACCACCAGGAACTGGGTCGTGAACGAGGTCTTCCCCCCGAGGAGGCAGCCAAGATCCTGTACAAACACATGTCAGAAGACAAGCCACACAACAGGGGCTGGTACCGCATGAACGCCATCCGTGGGCTCACCGGTGGCAAGAAGCTCATCCCAAAAGTCATGTCCGCTTTTCAAGACGTGAGTTTGTAGTTATAAGTTTCACAGCTGACTATTGTGTAAGAAAAAGTGATTTGTATTATAACTTGATAAATGGTTGATTCCCACCACACCCCAATGGACCATCTTTCTAGATAATATTAATACAATCATGTAGACCTAATTCTCCAAGGTTTGAAGCTGTCTATAACGCTTGTTGAGTTGCCCAGCCAGTGCTTCCCATGTTTTTCCCATAATTGATTCATACAGCAGCTAATTAAATGTTCTTTGTGGCATGTTATGTCCATTTTAACTTAAAACAGATTTTTAGAAAGGTTGCATGCATTTCGTAAGTTATGGTTTATGAAACAGTGTTTGTTTTTAGTTTCCGAGTCTTTGTTTTAAATATTCTTAATCTTTTACGTTGAAGGCTAGGAGTTCCTCGGGCATGGTTTTGTAATTATGTCTAGATTACAGATCGAAAACTATGAACTCGCTAGGGATACAATGAGAGAGACGGTATATTTCATAAATCTTGTGTGTAGGGTTTTTTGTGAGTGTTCTTTATCTAAATCTTGCCTGGTTTAAAACAAGTACCGTAACCGAAAGGGCAGCATGGCTAAATGGTTCGCGCGTCGGACTCCTGACCCGGCGGTCTCGGGTTCGATTCCCGACCATGCCATGTTGCAAATGCCTTGGGAAAGCAATTCACCCTAGCTTTGCCTCGTCCACCCACCTTTGAAATGGGTACCCAGCTACAGACAATGCTTAAATTTTTTATATGCGCCTGCAACACCCTGCATATGTTAAAAATGGCTTTCAAATGTACTGGTCTGCTGGGGCATTAGTGGCGCTGATCTTGCGTCGACACAGTTACACTGAGTAACGAAGCCGAATTTCACGAAAGGGATTAACGCAAAGTAATAAAACATTAAGATAAAAATTTATAAAAACCTGCTGTGTTCTCAAAATATCTTTTATAAATATTATTGTTTTTGAACATTTTGCTATTATTGTTATGGAAGGCAAACTGAATAAACAAGACACAAAATAATGGTTTAAACTTGTGTCTAATCAAAGTCATTGAGAGATTCTACTTTACATATATTCCCAATGCTTTAGGGTTAATGAAATACTTGAACGTATGTTACTATTTCTGGCTTGAGTCGGCTTGCCTTCGCTTCTTCCCTTTAATACTTTTACATGTATTTCCTAGGTGGCTGCCATTTTCGATGCCTCTTGGTTTACATATCTGTGTACGATGATTGGTTTGAATTGGTTTATACAGAGGGAGAGAAGAAACGAATCACTTTTATCTCTATCTCTTTTCTGTAGTTCATTTGTTGTTGTCACTTGTCGAAATTACGGAAGTACCCAACTTTAAAACAAGAAGGCTAGTTTTAGAAGAAGTCGGCAGGACTGCAGGATATGGTTGTCGTCTTAAGAACGATTATTATATTAAATTCAAGTAATCAACCAGTTCGATTTTCCCTAAGCAGGCTCTGTGTCACCAATTGGGAATGAGAATAGAGCACAAAAAATAATCGTTCTTGCCCGCAAGCATTTGACGTCAAAGAGGGAGTTTACCAACAGGAGCGATAATTTGCGCTCTAATGCCATTCCCATTAAAGTTGACTTTACTTAGGGTAGTCTATAATGTTTGATTAACGTTTAATTTTCGAAAAATTCGTTTCATAAGCACGTGGCAGAGGTCTTTGCCCCAATTTGCCTTTACCAATGAATAATTCCTAGCCTTTTCTTACCCGCATCATTACATTTACAAATTTTTAACAAATATGTGTTGAATATCACAACAATCCGTTCCACCACAACATAAGGTTTTTACAGAATTTGTTAAAATTCATTTTTAGATTAATTTTGTATAACTGCAGTTTATTTAAACAAAATAATTATATTCCACATTAAAGCCTGGATAGGCCTACTATACAAATAGTAAGAGTCAGGTTCAATTCAATTGAAATAAATTTTGTCGAAATGTTTGACAAAAACTTCTACGAGTGTTACTACATACGATGTTTCCTGATTTTGGATACGCGCTTATAAATTTGTCTAAGCGACATGAACTTTTCCCTAACATTATCTTTGCGGTAGACCTACATTCATATTTCTCTGATTAAGTAACATGTAGGTTGTTTTTTGGTTTTTTTTGCTGTGTTGATCTTTGTTGTAAAATGCGTGTAAAATTGACATCACTACCTCCTGGACTTTAATAAACTATGCTCGTTTGTTACAAGCATGGATCGTATGTGTGCGAAATTTTCCTCGTTGATTGCACACACGCATTGTTGTAAATTACTAATCGTTCAGGGCAGCACAAATATTGAAGTATAGATTGCAAAACACGGCTTGAATAGAGCTAGAAAATTATATCCTTTAAAGGTTTGTAGATCTCTATGTATGCCGAGTGTGAAAACTTTGTACCGTATTTTTTGTTGCTGTTTTTGGTTTGTTTAATCTTTTTTTTTTTCACAGCTTGAAATGTAATCGTGGTTAGAAAATCTTGTAGATGTTGATGCAAATTTCCAATTGATTACTTCGTTACTTCGTTAATTGCTTTTCGTAATTTTGTAGCTATTAAAATCTAGGTCTGTAATGTTGGCCTTTAATGTTATTTCGCAAGTTTAAAAGCTGAACCATAGTTTTCCTTTATATCTATCATGATTGTTGCTTATTTGCGTTTTCTGTGTGCCTTTGAAATTCGGGTTTTCTTGCTTAAAATCTGTAGTTTTTATGATTTTCTCTAATTTGGTTTGATTCTGAACTTCTTTCACAATTAATCGGTCAGTTTGCTTCGCATTGTGCATTGTTTTGAAATCACTTATAAGTATAATATCATAGTGAAAGGTATAAAAACAAAGTGCACTTTATCCCTCAATTTTTTTTTGCAACTGAATACCTAGATTACTGGAACACGAAATAATAGAAAATGAAATAGCAGTGGTATTTGGAATGTTTTAAAAAAAAACTTTTTTCTCTCTCTATTTTTTTCTTCCTATGCTTTTCTTGTCGTGACAATGCTGGTGAGTATTAGTTTTAAAACGGTTACTTTTTTTAAATCCTTTTTTTAATAATTGCAAATTTTTATGATATTAATTGTAAACACATTAGATTTACATTTGTCTTTTATCTAAGTCCCTAATAGATTCATTTACCTTTGGGCAAGAAGCCATTAGTGTGGGTTACTAGTCCACCCATCCGCCATTCTGCCCGGGACAAACGAAAAGCAGTATCGGCAGTGTAAACCATATGAGAGATACCGTACTTCGTTTTTTCCGCGGCAGCATTGGTATATTTATACTAACACATCCACCCCTGGCCTCACCCTCTGACCCTAGCAAACCCTCTTTTTTCAAGATTGCTACGCAAACCCTTCTAATTAAAACCACAATTGCTTACCACATTGTCACCTTGATTAGGAAATTGCACGAAATGTTGTAATTCTGATTGGTTTATTTTAAAATGTTTTCTATGACGTTTATATTAAACGTATCTTTCCGGGAGGTCATTCTCCTGTATCAATTTAGAAAACAAAAAAAATTGTGCACTATTTTAAAGCTCATCTGTAGCGACATCATAGAAGATTTGCAGGACGTGCGAAAAGGAAGGCCGTGACGACGCTAATTGTCGTTATAAAATCAAACTTTTTGTTTCTAAATTTAATTGTTTCAAAAACCACCCAATATAAATAAATTCGTTTTAATGTCTCTGTGCAGGTACCTTGTTAAATTTGTGAATGGAAGTTTGTCTTTTTTTTCAAATATGGATAACCTTATGTGTGCTGAAACGGTATCTATACACTTCTTGCACGGTTCTCTTTATTTTCTTTTAAATTTGCAAATTTCTATGATCTGTTTTATCTTTGAGAAGTGGGGCTGATTGGATTCTTTCAGGTCAAATTAAATGAGGAGCCATTTTTTGGAATGAAATTCGTAAGCTAAAAATTGGCAAGCATTTTTCAACTCTAGGTTCAGTCTAGTTTGTTTTAAAAAGATAATTATTTATCCAGAATTTACCGAATTTAATAAAACCTAATTTGGGGCAAAAATCTTGAAATGCGAAAGTCAGCCATGAAAACACATTTATCTCCCTTCGTTTTTTAGTTGGGTCGAAAAGATTGAAACCAATGATACACGTCCAATTTTGTCAAACCGAAGTTTGAAAAATCAGTCTTTTATTTTTAAAAAAAAAAAAAAAGTTGCAAATGGTACAAAAATAATCAACCATAGTTTCCGCCTATCCTGTACCATAACAGGTTTACGAGCGGGTGCAACTGCCAGAGGAAGAGCGGCCCTCCCAGGATACCATCTCCAACAATGTGGACCATAGCAAGGGCGGTAGGCACCCCGTGGTGCAGTTCACTGCAGCCGCTGTAGCGGTCATGGAAAACGAGGGCAAGGTCAGACTGGGTATCAAGCGCACCGGTCTCCTGGATGTTCCTGTCACTGTCAGGTAAGATAGACTCACAAGGTTTAAACAGTCGCCTATATAATAAAATTATGAAACAGTGAAAATTAAAAACTTTCCACGCATGATTTTTTTTTATTACAAGAAAATAACTTTTATAGTTAATATTATCAATATGCAATTCATGGTTTAGTCCCTTCGACCGTTCACGAATCTTAATTAAAAACGAAAATTTTACTTCCACGGCACATTTTGGAAAAAAAATCATTCAAAGGCTTAGGATACCAGCAGATTTACATTTCAAGCCTGCTTACGGGCGGTTTTGATTTCGTGAAATGAAGCGACATTTGAGTATTATAAAGTTTGCACCATAATAATGCAGATGTAAGACTTAATTGGTAGATCATTCCAAGCATGACAGCAAATAATATGATTGAAAATGTCACAAGAGAGAAAAGTCACAGCGATTGGGTTACATGACTTGCGCAAGGTATTCATATGCGCAGTCATCTTTTTGAGGATCAGGTTGTTTGAATTTTAACGTCTCAGTTTACTTATAGGTTATATCAGAGACGGCTCTTGGGACAACTGAAAGCGTGCTGTCACACTGTGATGAAAGGGGCGCTTGCGTACATCACACCCAGTCATATTATCCTGACACCGGGTCGATCAGACTTAACACTAAATCCATAATGCCAGATACTAGGTGGGTCAGCTGCTTATACCAATTTTCAAGTCCTTGGCTTGACTCGGCAGGGGATCGAACCACGCACCGCCCCATCTCTGAGCGAGTGTCTTGCCGCTAGGCCACAGAGCCGGTGTCAGGTATCTAAACACAATAAGTGATGGTTTCATCCTCAGTCCCGATCCTTTAATTTTCTGTCATTAACAACAACAAATATTAGGAGATTATCGTCAAGTGGCTATAAAATTAACACAATCCCAGACCTGTGAGCCCAAACCATCAAAAATAGAAAACCCGGATTGATATGTTTGCTATTGGCCGTTGTATCTTCCACCGCCTGTTCTCCATATACATACACTGCCATCAGAATGACCAATGATCAATGCCGAGTCAGGATTCATATCTCATTATTTTATTAGCGCCATTGAATGCCATCTGAATTAATATGCTTCTAAAGGGATTGAGTACGTTGCTGATGGTAACGTTGGATTAAGATGAGATGAGGAGGTAAACCAGAGACGAATGAACTTCTTCTCACTGTACTAGGACCGACACGTTGGTTGTTTCTCTTTCTTGTCTGTCCCGTATGAAGCATTAGCTAAGGAAACCTGCTGTTCATATTATGATTTTTGACAAGGGTCCAGTTGATGTCATTCCGAACAAAAATCGAATCTGAAAAGCACTTATTGTGTTGAAGGCCGGGCCTTTGACACACGAGTGTTAAACATAGGAAGAAGAAAAGACGTTTGTTTACATATAATGGTTTGGCGAGTCTGTACAGTTCGCGCTGATTGATTGATTGATTAATTTTTTTTTTACAAGCTCAGTCCATCATTAGCGATGATCTCAGAGCTTACGATCTCTTCAAATTTAGCTTACTTCGACCTTATAAATTAAACCTATCTCATGATTATACTAAAAATCAAGTTTTAAAAACATTATGCACTATTTACAAGTTTAAAAAGTTTTCTATACATTTGCTTCCGATTTTGCTACATAGTGTCCGCGCTGTACTTACCCCGTATAATATAGTGGATAACTATTGTTCCCTTTTACTCGTTGCTTCTAGAGTGGAGACAATCAACGGTACCGCTGTGTCCGGCGAGGACTACAAACCTTTCAATGGCCTGGTTGAGTTTAAGAAGAAGGAAACGCTGAGAGAGATCTGGATCGAGATTGTGGACGACTTCGAGTGGGAACCTGATGAGTTTTTCTTTGCTAAGCTCAAGGTGGAGACTGATGATGGTTGTGTCCTTGGACCGGTCAGCATTTGTGAAGTGACCATCATAAACGATGACGGTAAGTGAAGGCGCTTTTAAGTTAGCCCACTGTTGTTGAGGTTGAATTTAATCGTTTTTATTAGTTAAGAAGAAGATCGGTGGGGGTATTTACCAGATTAATCTGCATTTAAATCCTCGACGCGGGTGCAAATCAGTCAGATGTCGTAATTTCACATAACAAGGCGTTGATGTTACGAGCAATATTAATTCTGAGTCTCCCGGCATTAACAATTGCTTGAAATAATCAAAAATTTTATAAAAAGATATCAGAAGTTTTGTTTTATTCAAAATACGTGGTACAGAAAGAATTAGAACACAATCTGCTATAAAAATGTGTTTCCTCAATTTAGAGTTTCCCACATCCGACCCATAGGGCTAATCACAAGACAAAATGTAGGGTTGAATTAGATGTTCATGTTGATTCCAATATTTTGTTGTTGTTCCAGAGCCGGGTACGCTGGCCTTCTCGAAGCCGAGCTTTGTCATCAAGGAGACTGGCCTGAAAGCTCTCATCCCGGTGGTTCGTCTGGGCGGAGCTGACGGTCACGTGTCTGTCAGGTGGTCCACCAAGGACATCACGGCGCTAGAGGGCAAGGACTACCAGGGCAAAGAAGGACTTCTAGAATTTGACAATCAAGAGACAACCAAGAACATCATCATCCCTCTGTTTGAGAGCAATGTGAGAGTTTTAAAATTTTTCTTTTCATTTCTCCCCCCTTTATTAAGGAAGTTGCTCTTCGTGTAAGATAAATTTATATCACTTACCCTTTAGTTTTAACTGAGGGTTAAAGTTTAAAACAAATAAAGCTATTAAAACCTTTGTTGTGCTTTGCTTTTCAGATTTGCTGGACGTAAAACTTTTCCACATATATACAAATTATGAGTGAGCGGGTTGTGTGGGTCTTGTTTAGGAATCTCATACAAGTTTTTGTTGTAATTTTATCCTTTGTAATACATAGTAACAACCAATACTTATCTGGTTTAATTAATGATTTGAATTACTAATTAAGTCAGTGTATTTTTAACCTTCCACTAGGTAAAATGTTTTTACTAAACCTTGTATAATTGTGACAGAGTTCGCAGTGAATAAATCTATATAAAAAGGCAGCCTCAAAGACAATAGAAAGAAAGATTTATTTCATAACGGTTGTCTTATGTCACATGAGATAGCATCAGTTTTACATTTTCGCCAAATGTCAGTTCTCTTGTTCTTAATTAAGAAGGTGAAAACCTTTTTAACTTGTAAAGATGCTTGATGCTTTGAAACACTAGACTTTATAAGCTATGTTTCTCTCAGTGGCAAGGCAGTGAGGACTAAAGCTACTACATGTATAACTATATAAGTCGAAGGTTTGTATCATACTGAAGGCAGACATTTCGGATATTTCCTCTTAAAGCCTACTTCTCTTCACAGCTAATTTTATCCCTTTCAATTCTTTCAATCATTAGACTATATAGCATCCTTTCCATATTGTTGTGGTTTCTACTGAACTGAAAATAGGTCGTATTGAACAATGGTTCATATCAGTTGAAAATCGATAGTTTTTTAACGTTATCAAAACCTCAAACACTTTTCCTTTCTCTGCAGAAAGAAGAAAGAGACGAGAGCTTTTCTATTGAGCTTGGCGAAACAGATGGGGGCGCTACGCTGGGAAAGATTTCCAAGACTATCGTCACCATTGTGAATGATGAAGGTAGGAATTAAAGTTTCGTTTACCCTAGGATCGCACCACAGTATTATAAGCCTCATAGCAGCAAGACAACCAAGATAGAAACAAAAAATATAAGAACTGGCGATAATAGTAGACCTCCAGATCATTCTTCACTGTCTCCTGTTTGCCTTCGAGAAAGACCGAAACAAATTTGGGAATGAGAATAGAGCACAAAATTATAGTTCTTGCCTGCGAGCAGTTGATTTCGAAGAGGAAGTTTATTAACAGGAACGATAGTTTGCGCTCTAATCTCACCCCCATAGGAGTAGCCTTATAAAGCAATGAGTACAGAAAGAAATTTTACCAGAGTTATATAATTACTCAAAATAGTCTCTTTTGATGACGACACACATTTGAAATCCACCTTATGGCATTTTGAACAGATTTCTCTTGCTAGATACTGGTGATTTAGTAATCCAAGGTCTGATCTTCTTCCTAAAATTTTTTGGCTTGTTCCTTCTTAGTGGAAGAAAAATCGCGGTGCCATTTTCGAGTTTTGTTGCTGATGTGCCGTTATGCAGCTATGATTTCTTCTATTCATTAATGAATGTTCCATCGAAGTAAATTTGACTTTTTCCTGATTGAGAACTTAGCGAGATCGATATACCCTTCATTGACTTTGACATCTTAGCGAGATTGACATGGCTGTCCTTCCTTGACTATGAGATCTTAGCGAGGTTGATTCGTCCTTCATTGACTTGGAGATCTTAACGAGATTGACATGACTGTCCTTCTTTGACTTTGAGATCATAGCGAGATTAACATGCTCTTTATTGGCTTTCAGAAATAAGCGAGATTGACATTTTCTTCCTTGACTTTGAGATCTTAACAAGGTTGACACGTCCTTCCTTGGCTTTGAGATCTTAACGAGATCAACATGTCCGCCTTTAGCTTTGAGATCTCAGTGAGATTGACAGCCCTCCAGTGGCTTTGAGATCTTAGCGAAATTGACATGTTCTTCCTTGAATTTGAAATCTTAGCGAGACTGATATCCCCTTCCCTGGTTTTGAGAACTTAACGGGATTTTCCAGCTTCGACTTTGAGATCTCAACAAGTTTAACATTTCCTCCTTCGACTTAGAGAAAGTGTCTTTAGGCAGTGGCATAACCTGTCAGAGTGATAATGTAAATGAAGCTCTGCTTCCATCAGCAGCTGCTCCTCCTCTGTGAGCCAAGATTTGAGGGGGAAACCAAACATTGTAGTCACCAAAAAGTCTATATGTCTCGCATTCCGTCCAAATGAGTCCTAAATCGTATAGTTTGGTTTTGAGATATAGCCTTTTAAAGTTTAGTGGGTATTAAACGGTCAAATGTATTTTTTAGATATTGAAGCCTAAACCATTTCTATACAGTATTCACACCTAATTAATGTTGAAGTTTCATGTTTTATGTGTTTAATTTTAATTGTTATGGTTGCTAAGACCTCAATACCTTTATAGTGGTCTAAAGTTTAAATGCTATTTTCTCCACTTTCTGAAATTTCACGAGTCTTAACCCTGCAAACTTCAAAAGGCTAGAGTGTCATACAGAGGCATGATAGAGCTTTCCTTTTTGTTGTATTTGAAAGTAGAGAACATAAGCTTTTCTGTGATACCAACAATATCTGGCTACCTTGCAATTTCGATTAAAGACTCATTTTGACTGGTTTCAAGCAAGACATTATGTCGAATTTTCTTAAAGACTACACTTTCCCTTTTCTATCTACGAAAAAAACAAAAAAGCAAAACTATGGACACATCAGCCTCTTATGCAGTTCTCTTGTTTAAAGTGACTGAGTATTCTTTTTTTTTTTTTAAATGTTTAAACTAAACTTATGTTTAAACTTCACCCCAAATCAATTTAGAGTTAAGTTTTTTTTTATATATCTATGCGTGATTTTCTGCTCTGACATACATATTGTGCATTTTTTTTGTTTCTCCAAAACAGAGTTTAACGGACTGGTCAGTCGCATCTTGAATATGACTAAAGCCAATCTAGATGCGTTGGAGCTTCAAAAAACCACATACATGCAGCAATTTATTGAAGCTATGAATGTGAATGGTGGAGATATTGAGTCTGCCACTTTCCTTGACTACATCCTACATTTCCTTACGTTTTTCTGGAAAGTAAGTATTGTTTATACAGAGCTTTTTTCTGTTTTTTTTTTTAAAGTTTTTTTTTTTGTATGAATGTAATGTCTTTCTTGTCGACAAACTTTAATTCCCTTTCCCTTTTTCCGAGATTCAATTCAGGGGAGCTTTATCAACTTTAATCACAAAAATTATAAGGAAATCAACGTTATAAGAACAAAGCTGTAATTTAAACATAACTTTTGCATGTACCGGTAATGTGATTCGAATTATCCATCTACGTAACGATAGCAGCGACTCGCCACGTCAAAGAGACGTACATGTAGCTTAAAGCATTTCGTAGCGAAGATCACTAGCAGCTATTACATGTATATCTAATAGAACTAAGTGATTCGAAATCGCAATACTTGGCTTCGCACTTTTGACGACAACAAACACACGTTCATATAAACTATGCGTCTTTAAATGGGCCAGGTGGTAGAGTTCGGGAGTTATATCTTTTAATCAAAGGTTTAAGACCCTGTTTGAGGCAAAACATTTTGCTTTCCTACCCATTGCTTATTGCTTGTTTCGTTTAACGGTTGTATCACAGTGGCTGCATTCCATTAAACTTCATTCACTTCAGTTATTTTTCTGTAATTAGTCATCTAAATACCATTATGAGATTATCTTTTTTTTCTTCTTGCAGATTCTCTTTGCTTTCATACCACCAGCACAGTACTTCGGAGGTTGGCCTGCCTTCATTATCTCTCTCGCGGTTATTGGACTCATGACGGCCATCATTGGAGACCTGGCGGGCATCTTTGGTTGCCTCATTGGCTTGGAGGATGCCATCACTGCTATTACATTGGTCGCCCTGGGTACCAGTATGCCAGACACGTTTGCTAGTAAGACCGCAGCCGTGATGGAGAAGACGGCAGACAGTTCTGTGGGCAATGTGAATGGCAGTAACTCGGTGAACGTGTTCCTTGGCTTGGGCTTGCCCTGGCTGTTGGCATCCATCTACCACGAAGTAAAGGTGAGCTTTCCACAGACCGATCGAGGAGTACAACGATGAATGTTAGACAATCATCTGTTTTTTCTTGATATGAATGTTAAAGCTTAAATAATACTGGCTCTGTGGCCTAGCGGTAAAGACACTCGCTCAGAGATCAGGAGGTACGGGTTCGATCGCCGGCCGAGTCAAACCAAGGACTTTTAATTGGTACTATTAGTAGCTGATCCGCCTGGTGTCTGGCATTATGGATTTAGTGCTAAGTCTGGTCAGCCAGGTGTCAGGATAATGTGACAGGGTGTGGTGTATGCAGCGCTCCGTACATTACAGTGTGGCAGCACGCTTTCAATTGTCCCAAGCGCCGTCTCTGATATAACCTTGTAGTTGAAAAGAGACTTTAAAATTCAAACAACCAACTAAAGCGTAAATATTCATCTCTTTTTCTTGACTATCATGGTCAGACCGTCTTTCCTTCAGTAAGTGGGGTTTCTCTGCCCACACCCACGTGTCTCTCAATAATGTTATTGTCTGTCTGTCTCTCTGCCTCTTTCTCTGAATAGAACTATCCATTGGAGATGGCATCTGTTAAAAAAGCTTTTGCTTATTACCACGACAGACAAGTGTAAGAATTGTCTTTTGCACTCGTAGCTCTCATACGAGGCATGTCCAAATTTTCAGAATTAGAAGGTCTCAGGTTGTTTTGTTTTTTTTTTGTTTGTTTGTTTTTTTTGGGGGGGGGGTTGTAAATGTTTTTTTTTTTTGGTTTGTTTGTTGTTGTTTGCCATTGTCTGCTTAGCTTTTTAATGACCATAATGAATCTTACAATCATTTAGTACTTCGTAGCTAGTTTTCAGCGTATTCGCCATCAAGGTTGTTGCATTATATCCAGCGATGTAGAAGGAGAAAATACTTGACCTTGAGAAAGGTCCGTCAAGATTCTTTAACCCTTCTTTTTACTGCATCTAGTTCTTTACCGATCTTGACGGTTATTACGTAGAGAAGTAGTTAGGAAGCACTAATTGGCTATGAGTAAGTTTTATTATAGTCGTTCAAATGATAAGCACGCAATGGCAAAAAAGTACGGACAATTTTCGGACAAGCTTCGTACATTGGCATAAAGTGGGTTTACTTATAACAGAAAAGCCGTTCGAATTTTCTGAAAATAACTGAAAATTTTGTCTCTACATTCTCGCGTGAAAGCGTATACACAAAATGTGTCATTGGGGAGATCTGGGTTGTCTTTGTTCATAAAATCGATCTTAATTCTTATTCACGTGTGTGTATTAAGTCTCTCAGTCTCAGGCTTTAAAAAAAACGAAAAAAAAAACCGGAAAATTTGATATCCCTGTTATAATTACATGTATAGCGTCATAGACTAATTATCCCAATCATTTATTCTCGTATCTCCAGGGTGGCTCGTTTATGGTTCCTGCAGATTCTCTCGGCTTCAGCGTGGTGCTATACTCTATCGCTGCGGTCATCGCCCTAACAACGCTAGTGGTCCGGCGTAATATCCCCTCCATCGGGGGTGAGCTGGGTGGGCCCAAGGTTCCCAAGATCATCAGTAGCGCCTTGTTTGTAACACTGTGGGTCCTGTATATCCTTTTCTCTGCACTTCAAGCGAAGGGCGTCATCTCTATTCAGATTGGGGCTTCAAGTGGAAAGGAGTAGAGAAAATTATAATAGGCTAAATATCTCTATCTTAAAATTTTGCCTTTAGGTTATTTTTTACTATATCTTTTAATAATAAATTTGTCTTATACCCTGGTGATTACAATTGTTTTGTATGATGTACCTAATATATTTATACATACATCTATATATCTTTCGAACATTTTAGGTTTTGTTGTTGTTGTTTTTAAGTTTGGTATTTTCTTGGAGTAATGTTAATTTGATATTCAAATTAGTTTTTCCATCTGTAGTATACGCTGCAT
>BMAT01012635.1:94569-104871 GCA_019649035.1 Elysia marginata
TTCATTAGCACTGTTGACAACATCAAGCACTGTACCCTAGTCCCTAGCTGTTGATCTTTCCTCTTCGGAGCTTTCATTTCTTTCATTTCTCAATGTTGTCTTTCCCTCCACCACATTTGCTTTCTTTTGTTTTCTTTTTCTGTTTTTCTTTTACACATTGTTGCCATTTCTCTGTTATCATAACTCATAACTGGTGCTTGGAATTTTTTCTCTTTTTTTAATTATCATAAATCCCCTTGTCTTTGTCTCTATCCACCTATGATTCAACTATTCCGGGGCAACAGACTTCTAAATTAAATACCTTTTTCTAGACATAGTTTATTTAGAGATCTCAGCCTTGGCTCCCTTTATTTCAAAATGTATATATTATTTTAACATTTAAAGGGGGAGGGGCACCCAGGAGTGATTTTCTACATTATCAACAGGAGCTTGTTTGAACCATTACCAATGTAATCAGCACCTTTGAAAATGCAAGATTTGATTTGAAAATTCTTTTTGTCTCATGGCTGTCATGGCAACCCAGTTGTATTGGATTTTGGGACCTATAAATAGCCAAATTTCCAAATCTATCTTCTCTCACAATTCTCAACCAAATGATACAGAACGTGAGAAATAAGTATTTGTGTCCAACTGTTACAAACAAATATAGAGCTTTTTTCCATGGGCTTTTTTCAGAAATGTAAAAAACTTTTTTTATACATAATTTTCATTATCTATAACATAAAAAGGGCAGTAACTCAATTTTACAAACAAGAACACATTTTTCTCAAAAACAATACAAAAGAATTAGAAAAAACGCTTCATTTATTCAGAAGTCATGCGAAACGCCAAAACCATACCAACTTTCAGAAAAAATGATCGGTTGGTTTAGGAGCAGAAAGACTTTTAGTGAAAAAAAAGTTTTGAGATAATCGCATTTGAAAGTTCTGCAAACAAAATCAGAAAAAATGTGCTTAGATAACAGAAAAAATGTGCTTAGATAACACCCGTAACCTGTACAATGGCCCTCCCTTTCCAGCTTCCTATATCGGCACTGCCTTTAAAGCCGCAATAGTTATTATTTTCCACCTTTGGGTCTGCAATTGTCCTTTCTGAGTGCTTTTGTAAAGCTTGATATCTTACTTTTGCTCATCCATGCGCATGAAAAGCGGGAACTGTACATTCCAATCTCTTAGAATTCGTATTATAAATATTATCACTGGCTGGCCATAAAATCTTGTCATGTTTTGGTGACACTAAATATTAGTAAATATACCAGCTAGCGCAGTGCAAAGCTCCACTAACTACAGGCCTGGCCTACAAGGTTAGCTTGCGCGTGATATTATTATAGTATACTATGCTAACCTATGCCTGCTTTCATGAATGGGCCTACACCTAGTGCAAGGCATGTGAGTTTTACTAGACCTTCTGCAATAGTGGGTGCAACTGACACAAAGAAATCAGATGTAAAACGGTTAAAACCAAGCAAAAAGACCAGATGTTTGAGATATTTTCTACATATTTTGGGTGAAAAGATCGATATATTAACCCTGCTGTAGCAAAATGTTGATTGTGTGACTCAAAAGAGCTTAAATCATTTAATTTTATCCTTTTCATACTGTGCAATAGTTGAAGCATCTGAAAAAAAAAAGTTTTAATATTTGGTCATCCAACCTCTAAATGGCCATTCAAGGTGCAGCCCCCTCCCCCTCTTAAAAAGATGAAGCAAAAATGGATGGAAGCAGATAAATATGGTAACTTTTTTATTTATCTATTAGCATGAGGATGATCATCACATACACAAAAAAAAAGGTTTTAAACATTTTTATGATTTGAAATTTATAAATTACACATGGACTTTTTGGGGGAAAAACTATAAAAAAAAAACATCTTTTGACTTCTTAACCTAAACAGCAATGCTTACCCTTTGCTCGTGTGGATTTTGCAAAGTTGGCCAACTTCCAGTAGCTGAGGGAAAACATTATATGTTTTAATTAAATTTGTAAAATGTAGAGAAAATTATATGCAGTCTCACAGAATGAATTTTTATTCTTTGGAAAAGATGTATTAAAATGAAACATCATTTAAAATTAGATACTTCACTCTCCCCTTAATTTTCAAGTCAGCTGAAAAATATATAATTCCTGAAACATTAGAAATTCTGTCCAGTTTTCAGTGCAATATATCTCCTGAAAAGTCCAAATGAATGAGGTGTTGGAAATTCTAATTTAAGAAAATGTCTTCTACAAGCCTATTTTTACCAGTTTTTCTACATTAGAAAAAAACAAAAAACATAGGTTTTAATATCTTTCCACAAACTTTTAATAATGTCAAGACACTTGTAACATCTGGAAGCTTTAAAAATAATATTGTTAAAAAAGAAAAAAAAAACCTTGTAAAGAGAAAACTGTGACATCCCACTTAAATGGAGTGATTGCGAGATATATTGCAACAACTATCAATGCCTAAGCCATAGTAAAAAAAATGGCCCATCACCTTACTTTTTGGACTTGATGCAAGTAAGACAGCAGAACATGTATACAAGAGATTTTCTTAAAAACACAAACCTCATGAAGACCCAAAAAAAAAGGAATTCTGATAACAAACGTAAAGTTCATGGGAAATACAGCACTAGGAAAACAAAATCATGTACAATCTGGTTACTCATTTGTAGCTGTTATTTTAATTCGATTGGGTGTGTCTGTCTTGTTTCATAATCAGTGAGTGTGACCTAGAGGTAATATCTAGCTAAAACATCTTCACAGTCTGTGGAATGTAATGATCTCAAAAATAAATTTCTTTATCTTTAAATGCATTCATAAAGTAAGCAAATGAGGAATAGACAGATTTCTATGCAATATAATATTGCACTTGTAGAGATCCCTTTTTATTTGCTGTTTAAGACACCATTGTTATGGCCATCACGCTTGACATGCCATGGGCAAAAAAAATCGTCTGTCTTTCAAAGCTATTATCATTATCATATTTCCCAAACAGGTTCAATGTTCAGTTTACGGTATAAAAAATTATTGCAATATTAATGATCATCAGGTAACCTCATTTGTAATATTTGCCATTTCTCATTTTTTCTAGAGAAACGAAGAGTAACAAATTGGCACTTCCTTTATTAAAAAGGACCTGCAGCTTACCAACATTCTGATCAGGCAGACCAACATCTCTGGTTGTCCAGCGACAGAAACCACAAGCCATGTAATACATCTTTTTAGCAATTGTCTTGGTTGGGTCATCTGGGTTAGGTATAGTGTGGCTTGTTGAACGAGTTACTAAAGTGTGGCCGCACACGGGACAGTCAAAACAGCTGCTACATCTGAAGATGTGAGTATATGCAAGGGCTAATCTAAGTTAGTAAGGCAAAAGAAAAAAATAGTAAAGAGATATTTTCTATATATCGTCGCCTTAGAACTGCTTTATTCCATCTCCAGTTTGCCTGCTTTCGAGAAAATTGCTTTTGAAAATTTAAATCTACCTTTGTTCACTTTTAAAAACTGCCTCTTAGAGAGTAATTCATTTAGAGGACATACACCAAAACAATAGACCAAATTGAGCGGGAGCCTAAATCTAGGCCTTTACTCGTATTCATGGACCTTTTCTAGTCTAAAATTTCAGCCTAAATTTACACGCTGCCTGAGGGTGGACTAAGCAGTAGAATTTGGGCCTGAGTCTCTTTCGCGGGCTACAAAAAATAAATCATGTTAACATTGCCAAACTTAAAGCCAAAATGAGAAGATTTCAGGTCAAATTAGAATATTTAATAAAAGCTTATGATATTTTGAGGATTTTCATTAAATTCTTATAAATTAAAAAAACTTTTAGCGATTTTCATAGGAAATGGGAGAATCTTGTCATGCCGTGAATATAAAAAAAAAGTTTGATGGACTTTCATTCTTACTTTACCTAGTTTTCCAAAGCTTTTTCTCTATGGTGTCAAATTAGCTTCCAGGAATTCCCTCAATTTTTTTAACATAGTTAGTTTAAGTAAAAAATTATCCATGAATACCGACTAGACTACAACAAAAATCTAAAACTAGTTACGACAATTTTAGCCCTAGGCCTACAACTTTCCTATGAATCAGTCTCTTAAAATGATTATATCTCTGCAGAGAAGCTAAATTTTGTTTATTTCTTTTGTCAGCTATAAAAATACACTAAGACTTTCCTATTAAGCATTTTATCAAAAGCGGAGATGGAATAAAGTCATATGAGTAAAAAAACATACTTCTCTTACTTAGTTTAGAAAGTAAAATCAAATCCAACCCCCTTTTTATGAGACACTTGGTTTGGTTTAAGAAATTAAAAATTTGACCTTAATCAATTTATACAATTTGAATTTAATTTTTTGTACATCTCCATTCTTTGTACAGTGAACCTTGGATATAACGAGATAGTAGGGCCTGGCATTATATCCTCGTTGAACCCGAGGTCTCGTTGGATACACGGTTGTTTTAAAATCATTTAAAAAAGCATTGTAGACTATATTGAAGAGGAAAACATGATAGGCCTACATACTACTATACTTTTGAGCATTCAGTTTTAGCATTGTCAATACAGGTGTGTACTAAAACTACGGTATGTAACTAAAAGTCTACAGCCAGATGTAGGTTTATGTAATCTCGGGCATCGCGCTTTGTTAAGTTCTACTAGTACTACAACAAAAGATTTTAACAACGCCCCTATTAGACTACAACCCACGGTCCTCCCCTTCCCTTCTCCAGCTTTCCGCCGGCTCGTGCCTCGCCCAGCCTCCCCTTCTCCTCTCCTGCTTGCCTCCGGCTCGGGGCTTGCCCAGCCTTCTCTTCCCTTTGTTACCTCTGTAGTCCTGCGCTACTCAGTCCCCCTCCCCCCTCCCCCCCAACACACCCGCACATCATGTCTTGCGCTGCGTCCATCACTGAACCTACCTTGGTCCAGCCGCAATCCTCGTCAGCTCGCCACTGGCCCTACCCCGCTCCCACATACTGCTGAGGCACACACACAGACACATCGGAACAAGTGCAAACAAGCATCGTAACATAGACAAAGGCCTAGAATAAGCTCGCGAGTGTTGAAACGCGTGAATTAACAAATGATCTGCAGTTTGATGTAATTTTACTGGTGTACCAAAGCCCTAGGAATGGGCTTACTTCCCTCGTTGAACCCGAGGTGGGATAACTTGGTACCCGTTGGATCCAAGGTTTTTTAATAGAGCCAAAGAGTAAAATAAAACGGGACTTCATGTATCCCTCGTTGAGCCCGAGGTCTCGTTGGGTCCGAGCTCGTTGAAATCGAGTTTCACTGTATTTAACTTTAAGCAAAATGTAATCTATTTCTTTAAAATAAATGAACATGCTCACACATAATAGCTAATGATGATTGCTACCCAAAAAAAAATTCAGTTACTAAGCAGTGTGCTTAAATAATTTCCACCAAATGAGGGCTCAGCTATAGTATAATGCATTATAATTTTAAAAAAGAATAAAGAATAGTCTTATAATAATATGCTAAATCTGAATGTTTTGGAATCATTGTATTTTTCAATGGCTTTAAGTTGATAAGTTCTATCATAATATTATAATGCTAAAAAATCAAATTGCACATTTAACAAACAGGTGGCCATTTTCAAAACCCATGGAATAGACTGAAACCTTTCTAAGAAAAAGAATTTATAGTACATCCATTTACCTGAAAACAGAATAAAACCTTGAATAAAAAAATATCAAGGAAATCAAACCTGTTTTTCTTTAATTTAGCCTCAGCTGACGGCATATTCTCCAAACAGTGGGGACAGTATGGTGTATCCACCTGTAAAAGACAGTTTCTTATTTAGTCATATTTCACATCATTAAAATCTTAAGGTAAGGTTTACAAGCAAGAGCTCAGCTTGTCTTCACCACTGCAATTTTAGATGTCTTGAAAGTAAAAAAAAATTTGGAAGCAAACATTACCGTCACTCTATATATTTAGAGTAGCTATCATACAAGCTCTCTTTATCATTCCAAGGTAAAACTCCTAGCAAAAAAAATTTCTCCTTTGTTTTTCAGAGACAGAGTTAGATTGTCGTTTGACCTAAGATCAAAATTAGGCTTGAGTCCATGTAGCACTTGTAAAAAACTAAGATGAAAATAGATTTCATATAAAGGCTACCAAACGAAAAACGCCTTCAGAAAGAAGAAGAGTTCCTCTGTATATCAATATGTAAATGCCATGCCTCCAGTTAGCAGTTCTTTCACAATGGCAGCTATTGCAATAATTGTTACGGGAATGGATAGGGAGCCGTTCATTATAATTATAAATAAACAGGGAGCAGTAAGGAGCAGATCAGGTGATTAAGTCATAAGTGTTAAAAAATTTTCTTAAGAAGGCCTCAAGGCATAAATTAGCAAATGTGCCCTGGCATCCCCTACATTCTTAAATTCTCTTCATTTCCAAATGACAACTCAAGCAGTGTTGGTTTTTCTCTTTTTATTTTTAATTCACAAGGTCTCTGTAAATAAGGGTTTCAATAATTCTAAATTAGGGAACGTACTCTTGAACAATTGCAGGGCCTCGAGATTTGTCAGTTCAATACAATCCTTTGCATGTTATGTTTTCACCTATTTCTTATTAAAATGAACAAGCCATTTTATCTTTGATAATTCTAACTGACCTGTTAGATTCTCGGATCGATATTTCTGCGAAACAAAGTGTCGATTCGCATTATTAAACTCGATGCACTACTCTGCCTTTTTTTTTTGCAATCCGCACCGTAAAAATGCATGCCCATTATAGGCCAGATGTAAATTTCATGTGTGCTGTGTTGGTACACAAGGGCTAGAGAAGTGAGCAGGCTAGATATAGGTCTAGATCTCCTAGCTTCCGAGGGGGGTTTGAAGGTCCCGAGAAGATCTTAATGTAGACCTAGATCTAGCTCTAGATTTAGCTCTAAAATAACATAAGATGATAAGTCAAGCACACTGGAAATGCAAAACTTGTTAGAATCAAAATGACACAAATCCAAAGATATATGACTATTTATAGCACAAGTCAAATTCTTCATGAACTCTTTCACAGTTCCAGTCAGACTTTCCAGACAATGCAGTTCCAAGTCCAACAAGAACTCTTAGCCTACGTCAGCTAGAGGATACAGCCGATACTATGTCTGGGCATTTTTATGTTCAAGTTTCTGTAGAAAACATATGCTTACATTTCTCTCTGCTTTGAAATTAGAAACCTTTTTAGTCTTGGTAAGTATGAAATCGTTACCCACCCTCCCCTGTTAGTACTTAGTTCAGCTTTGAGGTGACTCAGGTTATCAATCATCAGTTGTCTACCATACTTATTGCAAATGTAAACAGGGCAAAATTTGATGCTGTTATGTATATATTTAGAGGGTTAATATGATTTACTTTAAAACTGTAAGTTTAATAAAAGTAAGGTTTAACCTTCAGAAACTATTTTACCCTCTATTTCCTCCACCCAGCTGTATTCCTTGTTTAAGCCAGTGCGCTTATCTGGCCAGAGTGCTCAAGGGACACGCTGTTGCCAGCTTACAAGTTCCGAATATCTATACAATTTTAATTATTTTTGTTTAGCCTTTTAAAGAATTTATTCATTATAAACCAATTTGAATACTTTTGTTGATTTTGCAATGAATAATATGAGGCTGTGAAAAAAGGTTGCCATGATCATGATGAACAAAGTATTTTAAATGGCATAAAGCAAACTTGGCTGTCATAAAAGTCTAGTATCTAGTCTAGGGCAAAAAAAAGTTGGAATGCAGAGGTTGTAGTGTTTTTTTGATTATGCAAATTGCAAAAACAAAGTTTGGGTGCATAGTTTCTTACAATGGGAATTTGCAAAACAAAAGTTACCTGACTCGGTCCATTCAGCCACTCACAGCGGCTCTTGCTCTATAGATCTATGCCATAGAGCCGTTGTCAGCGGCTCTGTAAAATTGACAATCCAAATGATCAGCCGATCCAATTTTTCTTGTTTTTATGTTTACATCGTAAGTCAAAACGAAGCGTCAACGGTTCTAGCGCAATTTTCAGTGTCTAGCCATCTTTCATGTGTCGAACTTTGCTAAAGAATCACCGATTTTCATCAACAAGAGTTTGTTCAGAGTTGCTAGGCGAATGTCAACAGACATGAATCCTGGACCTTGAAAGCAGCGAAGGCATACAGCTGAACAGGCACGGTTATTGTATTGTTTGAAACAATACCAACTGACAGTGAATCAGATGGTTCTGAGTCAGACTTTGATGACACTAACTCCACTAGATCTAGATCTAGAATCTAGTTTTTTTTCTTCGATTTTGTGAAATTTGTAGTGTTAGTGCCTGATTTCCCTTTTTTTTTTTTAAATTTTACGCATTTAGTAAAATAGCCATTTATAAAAACTATAAATTTTATTCAATAACTTTGAAAATTGACATAGACATACAAGAACAATGTGGGAACAAGAATATGTGCCTGTTTTTCTGATTGGATCACTGGTTGAGGTGCAGACAGTGAAGTAAGTTGAACTTTAGTATAAGCTTTCAGGCACTTTTTTTTTTACATAACTTTTCATCATAACAATAACGAAAAAAAAATTGCATATAATATTATAAACCTTTGCAGTATATATAATAAAATAGCTTGTTTATTTCTGAGCATTTTGATACATAACATGCCATAGTTTAGTGTAAAGGTTCTCTTAAAACTAGTTGTAAACCAAAAGCATTGTCTCTCCTATTATTAAAAAAAGATAACTCTGACCAAACTACAAAAAATCATGGATGGAATCAGTTTAAGCCCTAGGGGGCATCGTTTTTCACCATTTGTAACACTTGAAGTCGAAATGACGCTTCCATTGAACAGGCAGTCTCACCTTGTCAAGGGATCGTAATTGTTGAACAACAAGAGTACCAAATTAGGTCTAGATCTTTACATAGTTTGGAAGATACAGGCCAGGTTAAAAGCCTTGATCAAAGCAGTCTCAATAGATTTTGCTTTGCTATTTTTAGAATTAGATCCTAATAGACGTTCTATTACAGACCTAATTCCTGGATTTCTACAGATCTAGATCTAGATTCTAGAATACTAGATCTAGATCTAGAGATCTCGATCTAGATCTGGGATAATCCTGGCATTGGCCCGCTGACAGGACTGACGAAATGAAGAGGATGATAACCCATTTATAACACCAGCGGGCCGATCCCAGGATTAAGCCCTAGATTTAGATCTTAGACTAGATAGGCCCTATCTAAGATCTAGATCTAGATCTGTTTTAATTTTAAAAACGCTGAAAAAGCTTATACCTCGCACTGGGCACAGTCTTTGCATCGTAGTTTCAAGCAATGTTTGCACAAATACAAACGACAAACAGAAAATTTCTTATCGCAAGTACACCGATATTTCACAAGTTCAAGATCAGCATACGTCGCCATTTTGGTTTTTGAGTGAATCACTCAGCACTGAGATCTATAGGCCTAAGGCCAAGGGCAGGAACTCTCATAATTTTATCTGCCTTGATGTTTGATGATAACAATGAATGGCGCCTTGGCTGTCGAGTTTCAATTTATACGTGCAGCATATATTTCAAAAGTTCAAACTCGAATGATTTTAAAAATTTTATTTAGGTCTAGACACGGACCGGCATCCTAGATCTATCAATATATAAAACAGAAATCGAGAATCTATATTAGACTCAGAGTTCTAGATTTCTAGTCTAGATCTAATAGTAATACAAGATCTAGAAATGGACAGCCATGAGTTGTGCAGAGAGGGAGAGAGTCGTGAAGGCCCACCCTCAGACATGATGAGTGATCAAGAAAATCTGAATGTAGATCTAATTAGATCTAGATCTAGTGATCAGGGAAACCAAACATTTGATACAATGCTTTTAAAGCCACTTGTTGGTAAGTAAGTTGATGATGAGACTGAGTTATAAAACGCTAACCTCATTAAACCCGCGACTCCGTTACTATAGTGTTCCGCGCTTAAGGTCGCACATTTCACCACACTCCTCTCTGTCCTATGAACTACTTTTCAGATTCCCCCCTTGCCAAATGAGTTAAGAAAATGAAGAAAGGTGTGCTGAAACTGCTCTCTTAAAAAAAGTTCACTCTGATAGATCTAGATCTAGTCTGAGTCTGACCTTTTTGAAGGTGAAGCAATTAATGAATTATAAATAATTTATGGACGTGACTATTCAAGCATGTATACACATGAATAGTCCTACAGTACAGGCTATTCAAGCATGTATGAATAGTCCTGTGGGCTATTCAAGCATCATGCTATTGCTAAAAGTAATATTTTTAAAACCGTATTAACGATTATCCACTAGATTATGTAGGGCCTAGT
>BMAT01012635.1:106889-117216 GCA_019649035.1 Elysia marginata
CCCAAATGCACTAAAAGGGCCCTTTTGTGTGTAAAATTTTCAAAATTTAGGACCCTCCTAGCAGTGCTCCCGCCTTCGGCGGTCGCATTGGTCGCTCTCCCTAGAAAATCCTCGATTTTCATCAATTCCCAGTGGAAGCACAGTTGAATTATATTAGTTATATACCTCGATTCAACCTAAAGAGTTTTTGTCAAAGAGCAGAATATCATATGGAACATCTTCTCTTCAAAATGCAAAGACTCGCCTCTTTTTACTTGCCTTTGAAAATGAATTCCCCCCCCCCTCTCTCTCTCTCTTTGTCTTTCACACGCGCTCCCTGGCTCTTGTCTGTAGATGCAACCATCAGCGCCGCGCCTCTTGTGTGCGTGTATGTGGAAAGTTATGAGGGAGGAGCAGACAGAGAGTAGGTTAGTGCGATGGCTAGGCTTTGTGGTTTTACGCTGGCGGTATAGCGGGCATTTTTTATTGTGTTTACTGATATTATGTACGGCGGTAGGGACTGGCGGATGGCGGTACAAAGAGTTATTTTACTAATTTATATAGCATTAGCAGCCAAACGGTACTGTAGCCAAAAGCAGGCGGTAATGCGCGGGGCGGTATGATGAGGTTTCACTGTATATTTAAATACTTTTAATGGCTGATGTATTTAGTATGCAACTTTATGTACGCTTTTATCTGTATAGCTAACTACTTTTATATAAGTGATCCCTCTAAATATTCTTAAAAGTACATCTTTGTTAAGTATTCATATAAAGTGCTTTGAGCTCCTGTTGAGGGAAAGCACTATAAAAATAAACTAACTATGACTCACCCCATCATCCTTTGTTACCTAAAGAGTGGATCCTACCTCTTGGATGGTGACCCACAGCACTGCTTGCAACCAAGTTGCCTTACTTCCACAAGAGGGGTCCTTGGCAGTTCTCCAAGGCAGGAACCATTCTCTACTTTACACCCATTACCTCATACTCAGGGTGCCATGCCCCATCTTTGCTGATCTACAACCATTTCCCTGCAACTGCGGATCATGTAGTCTTCCCCTAGGGGCGGACATCTTGAGCATTGCAAGTTGCCTTTTTAATACATGTATGTACTTTTCAATAGCCGGTTGGATTCTGTTATGTGAGCTAGGAATGTTTCCCTGCAACTGCAACTTTCCTGAGGGCTAGGGGCAGACATCCTGAAAGTCACAAGTTACCTTCTTAACAACTTTCAATGAAATTACATGTATTTCTCCGCCACCATGGATCATGAACTCTTTCCTGAGGGGTAGAGTAGAAATCCTGAGCGTCGCGAGTTGCCTTTGAATAACTTTTAACAGCGGGCTGAATTCGTTTTTCATGAAGCTTCCCCCCTCCCGTACAGGGTTATAAATGGTCCCTGTTTTAAGTATAAAAACAGGAGGTCTTAGTCTCTTACATGTCTAAATATTGACAGGATAGCTCAAAGGGCAGAGAACTCTGTATACTGGCCTCTGCTTGTGAAGGCTTAGAGTTAGAGTTCAAAACCCAGCATTGAGCGTCTTTGGCCAAACACTGACAGCTACTGTGCCCTGTTAGTTTACATAACACTCTATGGATTCTTCTTTTTTTAATCCTATGTTGTTTTTTTTTTCACTTGTTTTGCAGAAGATGATGTCTACAAAGCTTTGCAAAGACATTTCCAGTCTCAGGGAGAGGAAGGGCAGCCCGACTTACCAGTTGCATCAGTTACGAATAGGCTTTTGCTACAGCTGTATTTTCTAAAGTTAGAAGGGGCTCACTGTCTAAGAGAGGTGTGTAACTAGTGAATGGCTCTTTAAGGATCCTAAACCCATATCAGTCCAGTATACAGTGGAAACATCATAATTGGAATCTCTTGGGGATGAAAAAAATTCAAATCATTAAATAAGAATCAAATTATACCCAAAGGATTAGGTTTATAAATTTACCAAGCCACTCCTCAGTTCTATGGCACCTTCCTATCTCACCCTACCCTTGCATAAACGCACAAAAAATTTTATTCCATAGGCCATACACACCATGAGCGTTCTAGGGTGTCAACTTTATGCAGTGAGTGCTTGTCGTGAGTTAATTTTTTTATGCTTTGGAGAAGTAAGCAGCAATGTTTGTTAATATTGCACTCTCCCCCCACTCCCCTCCCAGACGGAGGCTGTTAGCAGCTTAATTTTTGTGAGATGTTAGCATTGCTACATATTGGTCCTTTTTTATTATTCTACTTTCTCTAAATTTACCATGAATATTTTAACTCTAAGCCCCTGAATGTTAAATTATCAGGTATGCATTCTAAGTACATTTCCATTGATGTCGCAGCATGTTTTAATGTGCTTAGTCAGACGTCATGGTCAATTGTATTTAAGTACTTGTAAGAAGGCAGTGCAGAACATTGATCATTATTCATTAATTGCTCAAGATTGGAATTAATGGCAAATAATTTAAAAGCGTTTGCATTCAAATTATCAAAGAATGAAAGGCTCAGTTTAAGAAAACCCACAGCTTGTAATGAAAATTGGGTGTAATCCTGCAGTTTCTTTTCGTACTTTTTTACAATGATTTTTGTTTTTCATGTTTGTGCTTTTTGTATATTATATTCTCCAGCTCAAGTTGTGGTTGCAGAAGCTAGTACCAGATACTGCGTTTGTCAAAGTACATTGCATTATTAAGCAATTCAAAGTTATAATCGACACGTGTTCCAAGCTATCCCAAGAGGAAGCCAAGATGTTTCTCTTAAGTGAGCATGATTTCTATGCCTTACCCGAACCTTTGTCAGCTCTTGGTCTGAACCTCTTGCACTTAATTAACGAGGCAGACTATACTTGCGATTCTACTGCCAGTAACATCACTAATGCAGTCGTTGTAGCTCTGGAACAATTTCGCAGTAGACAAAAAATGTCTTCTGGATTTGTTAGAAAGTGGATAGTTAAATTGAACAAAAACATAAATTTAACTCAATCTAAGTTGCAACATAGAGTGCAAAAAATCTTGCAAAAGCACGCTTCTCTCAGAAGAGGTAAAACCAGGAATCCCCAAGCTTTATCAGATTTCTTAATGTCTGAAGCAGATTTTTCTTATGAACCTCCTGTTGTTGATGTTACCACTTGCAAGGAGTGTATTCTTCTAAGAAAGACTTTGACTGAAAAAGAGAAGGCTATAAGAAATGTTGCTAAAAAGAGTGATTTGTGTTTGAAAAGAAATAAAGATCTTGAAGAAGAACTAGAGGTAAAACAACAAGTAATTGAGGATTTACAAAGTGAAAGGAGAGATTTCTTCAAGTGTGAAACAGATTTTCCTTATGAACCTCCTGTTGCTGATGTTGCCACACGTCTTATGAGAAAGACTTTGAATGAAAAAGAGAAGGCTATTGTAAGAAATATTTCTAAAAAGAACAATTTGTGTTTGAAAAGGATTAAGGATCTTGAAGGAAAACTAGAGGTAAAACAAAAAGTAATTGATGATTTAAAAAGTGAAAAGGATGAAAATGAGTCACTTCAAGCAGATCTAACATGTCTGAGGTTAGAATTAAAAATGGTGACAAATGAAAGAAATGAATTGCTCGAGGAACTTGACACACTAAAACAGTCAAGGTTGTATGAACAAAACAGTGTGCTGTAGAGTTTGTCAGGGGTAAGGAAAGTGTAACAAAATTGTTGAAGAAGTTGATAAAAGATGAAGTTCTTGTACATATACATGTATAGATATAAGCCCCTCCAAAAATAGAATTCTGGTACGTGAAATTTGAAATTCTCATAATTCAAAATTTTCTTAGGGTGAGGTTCCTTTTTCCTTTTGGCTTTGTGAGTTTTGAATTCATAATTCAAAGTTAGATGAGGTTCACTGCTCTTAACCTTCCCCATATGTCGTGGGTAGGAAAGACCCGTGGGTCTCTAAAATATCTGTTTTACTTTGCCCTGAGTGACCTTAGTTGTATATTCATCGCGCAATGTAATCTAACTTTATCCAATTCCTCAACATGTGATCAGACCAGTTATCCAATTTAGCACTTTTTTTTTCTTCCATGTTTTCATACACAGCCGGGCATTCAAACTTTGTGGATCCTTTTCAGCCCATACATTTTATATAAGTATATGTCCTGGGTCAAAAACTAAATAGCGTATAATTATAAGCATCACAATACATCAATTTTTAGCAGACTATTTACTATAATAGGTGTACAGCAATGTTGTTTCAAACCTGAAATGACAACCACAACTACTAGGACTACTACTGCCGCTGCTGCTGCTGCTACAACAGTGGACCTTGGTTATAACAAAATTGATGGGACTGAGTTATAACTTCATTATAACCAAGGTTTTGCTACACCAAAGGTCATTATTAATATTAGTAAAGAAAAAATTAACGTAATACTAATAATGAGGAAGATTTTGTATTGAAATTCTAAAATTGGTGCGTCTACTGAAGAGCGCAACCCCGACATGCTGCACAGCTACGTTCTCCTCTATCTGTATCACACTTGATAGGCCTGGCCCAGCTACTGCTTTGGGTATGGCTTGTGCAATTAAACTTGGCACAATTTGGCAAAATTGTTATGCTCTTAGGTTAGATTTTGCTGCCCACAGCTTCCTTACACCCGAGGTCTGAGTAGGCATTTTGTTAAGGCAAGGGTTCAAATACTATCATTTAAAAAGGATAACAAGCGTTCCTGTAAGTTTCTTTTTAACAGCCGAGATTTCGTAATGGCCGATGTTGTTACAATCGAGGTCCACTGTACTATTGCTACTTCTACTTATACTTCTACCACCACCAACACCTCTACTACTATTAATACTGCTGCTACAACTACTACTGCTTCCGCTACTGCTACTGCTGCTACTACTACTATGTACTTCTACCACTACCACCTCTTCTACTACTGCTTTACTACTACTACCACAACCATCACCTCTCCTACAGTAGTATCACGTTAAACGCACGGCACTCGGGAGGCTCAAATAGCATGCGTTTAGGGGATGCCTGCATTTATAAAAAGTAGTAAAAATTACTATTTCTAGTTACTTCCCTTTAAATGAAAACTAGAGAATAGCCCTAAAAACCAAATTTTCCCTGGACCACGCAAGTTGACACGGTAGCCTATAGACAATAATGATAGGGATGTACTTATATAACCTAGTGATCTAGATCTATCTACTGTATGTGAGCTGGTTTGACTTAGCGGTTATTGCACTGTAAACATCCAACTACATGTAGTTGTTGACCTTAGAGGGCAGGGGGAAACATGGTCAAGCTGAACAGTACAAGGGCTATTATAGGCCAGCCTACAACAGTTTACCTGTCAGTTCGGTATGGGCGAAGTGAACGTTGCGTCTTGATCATTTCGCTTCCTCTAAGGTCTAGACAAACCATCCCCGCTCGACAGGCCTTTGTCCACCTTTTACTCTCCATGCCTCCCTCTTCACACCCCTGCCCCCAAGTCTTCCCAAACCATAACATATAAATGTAGCATTGTAGTGATGACAACAAAGGAAGATGAGAATCCCCGCTGAGTGATTCTGGCTTTTTCCGTGCGTCTTCGTGGTTGCCTGATCCACTTTTTTTTACCTATATCATAAATCATAGCGTGCGTTTAGAAGATGTTGCGTGTGTTTAGGGTATACTGATCATATAGAAAAAAATCGGTCATCATGATTTAGCGTTAGTTAAACTGTAGCGTGCATTTATCTGACATGCGTTACTTTAACCAGATACTACTGTACTACTACTACTGCTGCTGTTGCTTCCACCATCTCTACCAGTACCACTATTATCACTATCACCACCATTACCTCTACTACTACTACTACTACAGCTACTACTACTTGTACTACCACTACCACCACCACCTACTCTACCACTTTTATACTACTACTGCAGCTGCTGCTCCAACTACTACTAATGTGACATAGATACGCTAGAGCCTAAATTTTTCAACCTTTTCAAGGCCCTAGAAAAGTAGAAAACAGTTTAAATAAATGTTAACTCAATATGAAAATTTTAACTTGTACCTGATTTACTCTGTTTCCTTTTTATATGTGTTATACTGTATTTGGGCGTCATGTATAAAATAAATTTATTATATCGGTTTGTAAATTATGGATTTTGAGCAGTTTGTTTGCATGTATTTTAATGTAATGTACTTATTTTCTATATTTTTTTAAAATAGTTTTCATGTATTGGCTGATTGATTTATATTTTGTTCATTATGCATTTCTAGTACAAACTTGGATTATAATGGGTAAATGCTATTATAGGTCCAGTCATAATAAAAAAATACATGTAATCTATTAAAGAATTCCAAGAGAATTGTTTTTTGTTTCACTTTCAGCATGTTCGGACATGTATGCTTTCTTAAACAATTATGCATTCTTGAAAAGTTATAACTTATGAATTTAAATAAAAATCATCAAAAACAACCCAGTATGAGTAATTAACTTAAAAATTTACAGTCAATACAGTGTATATATATATACATGTATATTCTATTAGTATTACATTTGAGAAATATAAAAAAAAGAAGAAAATGAAACTAAGAGTAAGAGGTAGTCCAACCGACCAAAAATTGAAAGTGTGGGACATCTTTGTTCCCTAAAAACCATTTATAATATAATAGTAAAGTATTACTATTAGCGATTTTGCGGGTTTAACTAAGCTAAGAAAAGATAATGGAACTGGTTGAAGTAAAGAACCTAAGAATGGGCTAAACTCCAATAAAATGTTCCCTTTTCTTATTGACCCCATAATGTTGCATTATGCTCATCAAGTTTGTCTTCTGTCCGCAGGCTTACCTTTCTGCACGTCTAATACATGTAATTCTACTTTTTTAATCTTAACTCCTTCTACTTATTTTTTATTTCTATAACCCTCTATGCAATACTACCTCTATTTATACTATAATTCAAAGGTAGGGAGTAAGAAAGAAGGCGAAAATAGCATATGAAGCTACCCTAGGGTTATAGGAACGAAAATGGCGACAGGCTGATCGAGTTTTGTGAACAAAATAAACTTTTTTTTCAAACACGGCATTCAAAAAGGCCGCTAGACAATAAGACATAGAACGACATGGTTTGGATGTAGAAAAGACAAGGACAACAATACAACTATTCATATCTACAACCAGATAGACTTTATAATATATGTAAACAACAACACAAACATTTAATAAACAACGCACAATCATACGGCGGTACAATCGTTTCATCGGACCACAAACTTGTTAAAACTGCAATCGATATTTCCAAACACAGTCTATGGAAGGTAAAAGAAAAGACGCAATGTGCAACAAAAGCTCGCTTAAAGTTAAACATAGCTTAGCTTGGCCAAAACAAAAATGTCACACATAACTACACAGAACAACTAGGCCAGCTACTCAGCCAAGTTGACGAGGAGCAAAAAGGTAAACACACAATGGAAACTTATAAAACAATGCATAGAAAACAGCAGCTAAAAATAACATTGAAGAAGTAAATGTATCAAAACAAAAGGCATATCCACGTTGGGACAACGAGGTCAAACACCTATCACACTATCAGACAAACAAAAACAAGTTAGACTTGAAATTCTGAACTCAAAAGAACCACAGAAGATTAAAGACCTGAAAAAAGAGAGAAAGTTCATGCTGCACACAATCAAAAAGAAAACAAAGCAATTGAAGAATGAGTATTTAGACGAGTTAGCCAGCAACATACACAAAACATCAAGCGATGGCGGCATGTTTCAAGCTGTAAAACTAAAAGCCCTTAAGCGAAAAAGATTTGAAAATCCAAAAGTAAACGACAACGATGGGAAGCAAGTTAGCAACCCAAGTCAAATACAACTAATCATTGCCAACCACTTTAAGTCAAAGTTTAGAGACGATAACATCCACGACATAGAACCGTATTTTGGACACCCAAGAAAACTGAAAATCCCTATAAGTATAACAGAGAAAGATGTTAGAGCAAGCATTAACAACCTGAACAACGGCCGGGCACCAGGATCAGACAACATAAGTGGTGAATTCCTAAACCTTGCCCCACATCTTATCGATAACAAAATTGCTAAGATATTAAACCAAACCTTTGAAAGACACGAAGACCTGAACATCAACGAAGGTCTCCTGATAGCTTTGCCTAAACCAGGAAAGCCAAAAGGACCACCTTAAAATCTTCGCCCAATTACTCTATTGAATTCGATTCGAAAAGTGCTTTCAACCATAGTTCTGAACCGCATCAGACCAAAAATAGAAACCTACATGTCCCAAAAGATTTTAACAACTCCCCTATTAGTAAATGCATGTCCCTCAGCCAAAGCGGTTTTAGACCCAACAGGAGTACTTCAGACGTGGTATGGGCACACAGATGGCTAAGCGCAAAAATCTTAAAGTTAAACACACCCAACCTTTAACTAAACATCACGGGAATAGATATGTCAGCTGCATTTGATACTATTGATAAAACTCTACTACTATTGACGCTAAGGGAAATCATTAATGAAGACGAATTGCGTATCGTTCAATTCCCCCTTAGCAAAAAAACGTTAGACGTAAAAATCAATGGAACAAACACCACGCAGCTATTCACTACCAACGTAGGCACGCCACAAGAGGACAGCCTTAGCCCTGTATTGTTTATAGTTTATTTAGAAAATGCCCTTAAAAACGCAAGGAGCAATGAGACCCTCCACAAGTCCTCCCAAATGAAATCATATACGCCGACGACATAGACTTTGTAGGAACAGACCCACCAAACATAAATGACATCGAAACATCACTCAAAAACTTTAGACTAAAAGTAAAGGTAAAGGTACATGTAGTCCCATACTCGACATGAGCGTAGGGGAACAAGGAGCAGGGTCCTTGTTTTTCTAGGCACACGGCATAGTGAGGTAGGCCATTGCTAGTAAAAGTAAACGTCGACAAAACAGAACACACAGAGCTGAGAAAGGATAATGAGGATTGGAAACTAACCAAGAAAGTAGGGTCACTCCTCGGCAGCAAAGAAGATATAGATCACAGGAAACACATCAAACGTAGCCCTCAATAAACTAACATATATGGAACAGACCAGACAAAGTAAAACAAAAAAAACAAGGATTACTGTACAACTCTTTAGTCAAGTCCATACTACATTTGTGCTTTATATTATAACTGCGGTACATGGGCTCTAACAACAACAGATGAAAAGAGACTTGACTCATTTCACCGTAGACAATTACGAAGAATCCTAGGAATCCATTATCCAACTAAAATTACAAATCAGTCACTGTACAAAAAGTGCTCAGAAACCCCACTCTCCCTCCAAATTTTAGAACTAAGGTGGGGACTCTTTGCAAAGTCTTTGGAGTTTTGACACATTCTAAGGCGAGATAACTCTATTCCAGCAAATCTATCTAAAATATTGGCCTTATAGTTAGATGAATGTTTAAAAAAAAAATAATAAAAAAAATTAAGTCGGTTTTTGTGCAGTTTTTTCGCATGTCAAAGGGGACACAACAAATGCTCTATTTTAATGTAAATTAAACATCTGCTAATTAATTTCAAATTGGCCCAACACTAAATATATGGAAAGATTGGCATCTGTTCTCGGTGTTAACAACCTTTTGAGGTCCCGCATTTTCAATTTGATTAAAATATAGGGCATAATTAAATGTATGCTAAGAGATAACGCTTGTCGTAAATTTTCAATACTAGATCTAACCTTGAATGAACCATTGCTCACACACTCTGTACAAGTACATGTACAACTTAATTTTCATTTATTTTGGATGTTAATTCAACACACTTCTTTACTTACCACTGTTATAGGTTAAAAAGCAGATCGTTAAAGATTTACCAGACAATTTCAAACACACAACCTTCTTTGTCGTAAATGGTTATCTATGTAAGACTACTGCTAGATCTAGTTGAAAGCCATGCTCGATTGGGCTATAAATAGCTAAACAGGTAGAGAATGACTATTAGTCTTTGGGCCACCTGGACCCCCCCCCCCCCCTTTAGGAGTTTACAAGGCTATAATATTCATAAAGTAGAACATATTTGCCACATAGTGTTACCGTAAAAACAGGTGTCATTTAAAAGAGTTACGTCCCTTTGAAAAATACAGAGTTTGTCCCCTTGACAAAATAAGGGAGGATGTTTTAAAAGGCCATGCAGAACTTATGCAAATTGGGTATCAAAGTTCAAACAAAAGGAAATTTCATGCACTTTCAAGTTTTGAGCATTGGTTTTCATTTAATTAAAAAATATTAAATGCACAAAGAGTTAAAACAGTTTTTCGACCAATTCAAAAGGTATTATTCTAAAACTAACATCGTCACCATAATCAGAGACAAAGCACACCCTTTTGGCCCCGTGGTGGCAA
>BMAT01012637.1:20208-31899 GCA_019649035.1 Elysia marginata
TGTGTATAGGCATGCTGGGGTAAATATGTAAAGTCATGAGACTGCCTTTTTTACTTATTTATTTATCTTTTTCACAATTAAAATGTTTGGAAACTGAGAAAAAAGAATTATTCAAAACGCTTTGTAAAGTAAAAATTAAAACATGCAACTCATTTACAATGGTTGAGAGAAGAGATAGGTTCAACATTGCTAACATCGCCTTACTGTTAGAGATTAAATACCTACAGATTAAGATCAACATTTTTTTCAAGACTGAGTTCTTAAATTCTACTAATTTAAGGGAAAAAAGTATAGTACCTCATCAATGAAAAGAAATTAATTTGAATAAAAATAAATTTCAAAAGAATCTAGCAACAAGCAAAAGCACAAAAGAAATTCCTGTAGTGTCTAGAAGTGGCAAAAGAGCTTACTGAGTTTGCTGCAGCTCATCAGTTTCCTCCAGCGAGACGACGGAGTCAAACCATCACGGCACAGATTCGTCATCAGGTCAAATACACTGAGAGATACACCAAACAAACCAAGTCAGTTAATTCTGCTTGCTCTCTTACAAACTAGTTCACTTGGCAATTAAAATGATTGATTTTAAGGATGCCGTTATTGGTGCTATGTAGCCTCACCAACCTGCCAAATTAGCTGTAACTGGAAGCTATTTTCTCATCTTTGAACCACAACTGTAGAACGTAATAGGTATTTTATGGCTAAAAGCACTGGTGTGAAAAAAAAATCACAGACTACAAACAACACATTTGAAAAATAATCTACAGTGATAACCAAAACCATCCCTTTGCCTTTCATTTGTATGGCCCCAACAACCTCCTGGACTCGTTTGACCACATGGTGTGAAAAATCAATCTGATATTTTATTAAGTTAATTTTTTACTGACCCTGGCTTTCTTTGTACAAGATAAGATAACTTTTAGACAATAAAAAAGTTGATGTACAAACTGCATCTTAACTTGCTACTGAAAATACAAACTTTGAATAACGAGGCAAGGTATCACTGAGTTACAAGGCACAAGGTACCAAAGGTACTGCATGTCAAGGGTCCAAATCATACCAAAGGCTAGCATTTGTACTGAAAGCCTATTTAAATCCACGGCTAGTTACACATCTAAAATCTTTCATTAAACCTTCTGAGCCTGCAAGATTGTTATACCATTCTAGCTCTTCTTAAAGACACACTGTATTTTTACATACACCGTAAGACCGGTTAAATTATCTGGGATTCACTCATCATTACAACTTATAAAATAACTGAAAGGAGCTTCCCTGACCTTTTAAACAGGGTATTCTCTTTCCTTTGCATTGATTATGTCAGGTAGTGGTATACTTAAGGCTCAGGGGCCCAGAGTTCAAAGGCTAAATCTATATAGAAAACGTGAAACATTGCAATTGGTCCGAGCTTCAAATTAATTTAAGAGTTTGATTCTCATCATTTGAAATCCTAATATTTGACATGCTATTGTGTTTAGGGATTACTCCCCATGCTGTGAGACACGATATGTTTATGGTGATCAATTTTATTTTAGAGTGAATCTTGAGCTATAGTGTCTACAGCTGAGTCAATGTCATGTGAACCTTGATAATTCAAACATTTTCAGGTTACTGACTTTATCCTCCTTCTCCAATGTATACTGACAATTTGATTTTGAGATGATTTGAAGTTAAATTTTGTTCCAATAAGGTTCCAAATATCCAAACTGGACTATAGTTCAACAATAATATCAACTTTCTTTGAATTCTAAGAAGTGTTTCTCACCTCACACAGCCCAGCTGGCCTACATGGTAGGAGAATGCACAGAAATAGCCTAGATTGTCTGCCGCAGCCAGCGAACAGAGCTTCACCTGCTCTCCATCTGGGCTCACATTTGACTGAAAACACGGAAACAACAGAAACATTTGTTAACATTGGTGGGTTAAGAAATTTGCTGCAAAAACTTAAGGCAATAATCAAAAGATTTAGTCTAATTGCATTTTTTCATTAACCTTTTTTTTTCTTTTTTTTTTACATTTATGGCTTTCCTTTCTATATACTCTCTGAGTGTAAATGGATAAACCTGAAAAAAAATTGCTGACTGCAATAAAAAAAAGAGTTATTGTTTAAAAACTCTGAAAGCGATCACAGAAGCCTTATGTAGCAGGGTATGCCTGCATCTTTCTGAGAAAATTTAGGTTGACTTGAAACCTCATCAATTCAGATTCTTGTCAAATCATTTGCCTTCTCCTACAAGTTTTCAAATGTCAAAATAAAAGAGGCCCACGGTCAATCTTGTATGAAAATCAACTCTAGTTACCTCAAGCATGTGTAAGTTGCAGTGCAAGATCATCAGGTTGGTTAGGTTGGCTAGGAAGCAGATTCGCTCCTCCTCAGTCTTCAGAAGATCTAAGTCAAGGTCTCTCAGACCATGCACTGCGGTAGTCATTGTCTGATAGTCTGCCGTCTTCACAAACTTCATTGCACATTGTAAGTCAAACAGACCTTCAGTAAGGCCTGTAAAATTGAAATAAAAAGTTTTTTAAGGGTACTTAAAAACTGGTAGAGTGTTAGAATTGAATTCTCTCCTTCCAACACAAAAAAATAAGGAGGTGATTTGGATTCTAGTACATTATGCCCTGCAAAGACAAATAAAAGTTTTTTGTATGGCTTTTATGATATTTCAAAAGATTTTCTCTATTAATTTGGCGCTGAAATACAGCACCAGGATATCTCACAACCAATCCTATGCAGTCAATGCTGGATTCTAAACTTAGACGAAAAAATATTGGAAAAGAAGATTTCTTTTTTCTACTTTTTGTTACTACTTCAAATCAATAAAAAGTAAATATTTTCAATAGAATTGCAACGCTTTCAAAGCGCTTTTTAAACAAAACTTCGCAATTGAAAATTTTTACAATCATAGAATGTGAAAATCCTGGAGTTCACCTTGAATTGCAGAGAGAGCTTGCGAGAGGATAGTTCTCACGTGAACTTCCGGGTGATACATGGCTTCCAGCTCACCAGCTTGAGCAGCGTTTTGAGTCGAGCATGCCTCAGACGACTGCCTGGCAACATTCATCACACATGTGCCCTCTTGCTTTAGCATCAGTTCTTGGTCAGAAGAGAAAAAACTTAATGAGCAAGATGTATATGTCACGTGTATTAGCCCCACAAGGTAAGTGGAGTTTCACTGATGAATAAAATTGAGCAATAATCATACTTTTTCAAAGGGGCGAATATGACTAGAACTTTTCTTAGCACGGTTTACGAGGTTTTTCAGAACACAAAAAACACATGAAACCATAGGAAAAATGGCTAGAAATGAGCAATTTAACTCTAGCAATGTTTGGCACCTTCTTTAATAACCCTTAATAATATAAAATCTTTAAAGGTGTTTTCCTTCTATGTTCTAAAATGATCCGAAATCTTTCAAAAACCTGAAACATAGTTGGGATATCAAAAATTTTTTCAAAACCTTAAAAAGGCTATTTTAATAAGTTTTCTAACAGTGTATAAATCCATAACAAGTTTTCATATCTAGAATCATTGTGTAATGATGCTATGTATGAGGGCAAAAATGCACAAGAAGTGGACAAATGGGAGGTTTACCCGCAGTAGTGTGTCATCCAATGGATGATGAATAACACATAAGCCAAAGAAATAAAGTATTGAAACTAAGCCCAGGAGTGTAAAACTAGCCACCTGATAAATGAAGTCTGTTCAGGAATCAATTACAATCCAGGATAGTAAAGATACTTTGAGCTCTGATCTGCCACATGCCTTTCACAATAGGTCTTCAGGGTGAATGAGTCGGAAGTCGGAAATTCTTTTTTCATAAAACCCATTTAAAGACTTATTCTTTCTTCTCTTTTTCTATATCTAAAATGAACAAAATTTTAATTTATCGTTCCACAAAATATTGATAATTTTATAAAAATTTTTGCGTTTGGAAATTTAGGAGAACAAATAGCTGAGCAAGTTATAATTGCGACATCCAACTCATTCATCTGGAGGAAAGACGTATTAACTGTTTGAAAAGAAATGTTTAATATTTTACTAAGTATAAAATCTGGTGTATCCATTACACCTTGAGCGGTTCATAGAAAGAATGTTCTCAGCAAGGAGCAAGCTCAGCAAGTTTTAATTAATATGACAGTCACGTGAGCATTGTTGTTGCCTTTTTATTATTCTTTTGTAAGGCAAATCAAATGACTAACTAAATCCTCTTCCGACCGTAGCCTTTATCCATTATCTTTGCGCTCACTTGTTCTAAGCTGAGGGGACGGCTGAGGGTGTTTGCTGGGTATCTTGGGACAACAGCTGTACACGATCGTGTGCGTCAAGTTCAGACTTAGCCTTTCTGCCACTGCCTCCAGTCTGCAAGTAGGAAGACGAAGATTTCAAACCATTGAATAAGTTTATAATGCTTCCTTCTTGGGTAGTGATTATGAATGAAGATGAAAAAATATTTGTATTCTTTCAATAGTTTACAAAGTAGCCAAGAGTATAAATCATAAAAAAAAATATAAGGCTATACTTTAGCATTACATCCACGTTAGAAGTCAACTTAAATAAGCTTGAATTGGACAATACAGGGTTTGAAAAAAAAAGAAATTCTGAAAACTGATGACATGCAGAAAATATCTTACAAAGTATTTGGAAATAATGAAAAGTTTTACTATTGATTTGTTTGCAAAGGAAAAAGTTACTGATCATTGACCGCCTAAGTACTGTCTGGAGAGCCAAAGCCATTAGCGATTGTCAAATAATGCAAATAAACAGCGGATAACCACTCAAGAAATCTTACTTTGCAGGGGGCATTTTCTTGACAAACATAAGTCTCCCAAGCACATTGACAGGTCCGTCACTCAGGACTTTGAAGTAGTTATTGGTCAGATCTGTAGAAATAGATAGATCACAATGCAGTTTAAAAAGACGAAGGAGCACTTACAGTTTTTAACTAAGAAGACACTTTTCAATGGTTAAATTATTACAGCTATCATGCTTTGATCTCATCACATGCCACCTACAAGTTTTTAAAAACCTGATTAAATTTAAAACATAAACCATCTTGCATTAAAGATTTAAAGATTTAATGCATTAAAATGAGATGTACACAAATGTATTCTCTTGCATCCTGAAAAAAAAGAATGAAAGTTTGAGAATAAGGAGCTGATTATAAAAAATAATACAATTCTTTAACAACACAACTCTAGGATAGGTAACGAATGTTACCAAGGCTGCCAACCTTTAATGAACTGCATACAGTATTTTAAGTATCACATTTCAGTATTTTTCAAAGCATTTTGGTTCTCATAATAGGAATCAAATCCAAAAAGACATAACGGTATGACAGAAACATGTGAAGGTTATTTGGATAGGGTGATGAGTCCCAATACCAGTGATTCCTCAGAAATAACATGGCAGTTTTCTCACTTCAAAATATCAGTAGATAACAATAAGTTTGAACATTTCTGGCTTATGTACAAAAGAGTCCCTTATGATTGAATCATCTCAGTACAGATTTTGTAAGTTTTGTTTCGGCTCCATTTTGCTGATTCTACATATTTGATTAATAATGTTAATGGCGCTACTTTCCCCGCGTTACAGTTCAGACTTAATATAGTTTCCTAATCTGCACTCAAGTATTTCGGCAGTCATTTTGGTACTAAACTACTAAAACTGGTACTGGTTGGCAGCTGCGCTGATATATTGATTTATTTAGAAGAAAACCAAACCTTTGGTGGAGCCTTCACATTCGGCAACCAGATGAGCCATTTCCTTCACATGCTCGTACAGACTCAACAGGAAGTTCTTGGCAGGAGGAGTTGCCGCCATGCCCGAGCGGCTGCTCAGTTAGAGTATTAGAGTACATAGATGAAAGAAGTCAGTGTCTCTATGTCATTGATAGAGCAAACATAAAATAAACAAAACAAAAAAGAATTTTCATAAGTATTGTGACATTAGAAATGGAATAAAGCTGGTTAAGAGTCAACTTTGACCACAATTCTTTTATTTCAAACATTAAGATGTCCAAACAAACTATGCAATATAAACATTTTGAGACGCTTGTAATAAAATTTATTTCAAAAAGCTTCATAGGCTCATAAACTTACCTAACTTTTTAAAATGCCCATTAGAATTAATACAATGAAACAAAATGAATTTGATTTTGTACTAGTTATGATAATTTGTTTTTTTATTCCCAGCCTCAAAAAGTACTGAAAACTATAAAGATGTTGACCAACTTCATTCCAAAAGGAGCAAAAGGAAAGTAGATGCATTAACAACAATTTTTTTTTTACTCACTAGATTCCTGTGTGATGATGATGAATTTATTTTTAAAACACAAAAAATATTCATCACAGATGCCAACAGTTATGGGGCAGCGTTGCAGAGTGGTTAGCACATAACACTCGAGATCTGAAGTTCAAGGGTTCCATTCCCGATCATGCAATGTTGCAATTGCCTTGGGAAAGCAATTTACCCTAACTTTTTCCAGTCCAACCACCTGCAAAATGGGTACCCAGCTGCAGGCAATTCTTGAATTTGTGATATGCGCCTGCAAGACCCTGCATATGGGTTAAAACAAGGGCCTTCAAAGGTACTGGTCTGCTGGGGCATTAGTGGCACTGCTATGTGGCAACACAGTTACGCTGAGTAACGAAGCCAAATTTCCCGAAAAAGATTAATATAGTGTATAAAACTTTAAAAAAAAAAACTGCAGACCAGATGTGTATACAAGAGAAACTGACCTGACCGTTTCCAGGTAAGTATTTCACCATGGTAAAAATGAGATATTTCAATAAATGTTGACAGTTATTCATGGTGGAATACATGGGTTTACATGACAGATTTACCTGAGGTGGGCATGAGCCAGACCATCTCCAGGCATGTATTTCTCCATGGAAAACATGAGATATTTCACAGCTCCATGGAGTGGGTGTCTTTCCTGACTCTGCTTCACTGACGACGTCCGCGACACCCCGGAAGAGTTGCTCAGCTTGCTGCCGGAGACTGAAAACCAACACGGCGTACTAGAAATAGAGCCCAGACCACAGATATACGCAGATACAATGTTTAGCATTCCTCCCATTTTATCTGACTTTGCAAATGAGAGGCCATCAAAGACCTGATGAGAACAAAAATTCAGAGCAACGGGCAACATCTAATACTCCCTTCATTAAACACCTCAAGAGAATCTGTCAGATTTTTCTGCACCCCAATGTTTTTGAGTTTTGATAATAAGCACTCTGATCTTTGGGATCTTTTGTAAGCAGTGTACTCAGTGGGTAAGATTTGTCTTCCATTATTTTCAAGCTCTTGTTAATACGATTAACAGAGTAAAGCTCATTGAATGATGGCAGACAGCATTGTGTTATGCTTTTTAGATTGTATTGTTCAATTTTTTCTTTTTTTTTATAGATACCCTTCCTCTCCAAACTATTATCAGAACGTTCATGCTCTTAATAGTGATGGCGTAAAATATTTTCAGAAGCTTGCATCTTGTTTTAAATGATCTCAACTTTTGCAAAAAGTATAAATGCTGATTTGCTGTTATCTGTTGTAAACACAGTTCACAAGAATCTCATAAACCGTCATCTTTTATGGTCTTTTTATTGCACACCGTCATAATTCATTGCAACTGATAAATATCATGAGGATGTTTTTTTTTTTTTATATTTTCCATTTTCATCTCTTACTCATATTCATTGGATTTTTATTTCTTATATGATATTCTGCTCTTTTGAAAAATTCTATACATTCTCATGACTAAAAACTAAAACACTCTTTACCACTCAACTGTTATATTTATAAATAAATATCCATTGATTTTTTTCTCTCTACTGAATCCTAAATTTAGCTACAATTAACCTAACTCTGTTCTTTAAACTTAAGACTCAAATTTTAAAAAATCTAATAGAAAAAAGAAGTTAAAAAACTCACGACTTCCACCTCCAGAAAGACTAGATGTTGGGGAGATTGAGAGAACATTCTCATCCATTGAGATGTCCAAAGTGGCCCCATGCTTTGGGCCTGTCAGGACCTGCGTCACCTGATCTACCGCTCTTCTGATGACAGTTAAGGCAGCGTCAAGCTTGACCTGCGTTTCTGGATACAGAGTGGCCTGGGCAGTGTGGAGGTGGTTCTGGAGACCCAGCCTGTGGCCGCGTCTGTTCGGGTGGGAGGTCAGACCTTCAATACTGTCATCTATCAGAAGTAGGTCATGCAAACGCCACGTCAGCTTCGAGCAGCCTGTTATGTTCTGAAGGGCTGAATCCGTATTTCTAGGAGGCGCAACTGGTGAGGGGTCTAATGCAACAGAGGATGTTACGGAGTGAGGGGAGTTTGCGGTCGATGATACTGATGATTGTGGTGACTGTTGCGGAGACAGACTACTTGAGGAAAACCCCATAGCTTTCTTGACGTACAACTCGCCCGGTGAACGAGAGTGTTTGTCGAGTCTCGGGTCCTGTTGGAGCAGCCTCGACTTGGATTTTATGATGTCGAGCATGTTCACACAAGTTTGCCACGTATGGCACGACGTACACAGGAGGTCCAGCAACAGGGCAGACTGGGGATCCAGGCTGAAGAGGTCGGAATATCTCTCCCGAGCTGTGGCACTTCTTGGTTTTGGCACTGGCGGAACACTTGGAGACGATACAAGGTCTTCAACAATGTGAGAGAGTGACGCAGTGGCGACACCTACCGCTGCTGCTTTAGACAAAGCTTTTAGGCTACGCTTGCCAACTTTTGGTGGAGTTTGGCTCTGTTCTCTGCTCTGCACCTCCAAGTTCCAAATATTCTCAGCACTAGAATTGTACAAATCAGCAAAGCTCACTTCTCGAGTTTCCAGGCTTTTATCAGTAAGTCGGAAAAGCTGTTCAAAGATAGGAAAATAAGAGACAAGGGCTAAAAATAGTAGAAAATCTTGTCAAAGGAAAGATGAAAGTCAAAAGCAAAACATTTAAACTTGTTGAATGATTTGTTTTTCATGGCTCAAGAGAGCTTAATCTTCAATGCAACGCCACTGTGCTCATATTCCACATACAGTCCACTCTGCATATTTGAACCTCATGGGACCTTCGAATTACCTATTTTTTGACTGATCAGTATGTTTTATGAAAAAGAAATTAGATCGTAAATATAAATATAGTTCGAACTTAACAGGTTTTCAAATTATCCAGTTGGAATTATCTGGACTCAAATGAACTCCAGCAAGAACCTACATTCAAAAGGTGAAAATAACATTTTTTTAACTCCTTGTATCTAGACTTATCTGTTCTGCAGTAGTTGAATGGATACAAACATACTCCCACTAAATCAACACAAAATGCATTGATGAAATATAACAATTTAACCAGACACTGAGTATGCATTGAGGAAATATAACAATTTAACCACAGACTGAGTGAGTGGGGCTTATACATTGAGAAGAAATAGACAACTTATTGACTTTTAACAATAAAATATAAGAAGCAAACAACAAGAATGTCACTTGATTTTTCTGTAAATCACTGCAAACCCAAACCCTACACCACATATCATCAAAATATATACTTAAAGGAATAGAAAGATATGGATACACAAATATTAAAGAAATTGATCACACCTAGAATAATGGAATAAAATCAGAAAATAGCAAGAAAAAATGGCATCCCATTGACAAAATTGACACTTGCAGGATAATATATTTGTATGAGAGAGGAGACACGATACCTTGATCACATCGGCTGCCTGAGCAATGTTTCCCTTGATGAGGCTCAACACCAGCAGACTTTCTGGGGAGGCCATCATGCGAGGGATGATGTTTGACTGGGGAACCTCGTGAGGGGGTGCTGCCGCTTGCCACGAAGAAAACATTTGGCTTGACCCTGGTGGACGGCAATAAAATTATACACAAGGATAACTTTGAAATAAACGAGGACATTATTTTTCCTTTGTTTTGTGAAACATTGTTTTTATATTTTAGACCTAACAATAATTATCCTTTAAAAAGCATGCTGGAAAAGAGCTACTGCCCTAGCCAGGAGTAAACGGTCTATCAAACCACTTGAAAATTTGCAGGCGCCAGTGGATTTCACAGAACGTTACCGCTGTACAGTGTTCTACAGTAACTTTACAAGAATGTTACCGCTGCACAGTGTTAAGAGAGTGTTAATTTACCTCCTCAATTCTAAAGATAAACACCATCTAAACTCAACACACCCATACGTTATGGACCACAATGGGCGTACACAGCATGTATTGATCTCATTTCTAATATTGATAAGTAAAAAAAATGTATATAATTTTTGAACCGTGCAATACCATCAAATCATTACATTGTTCTGTGCTATACATTAGACCAATTCAATGAAGAAACCAACCTGTCTCGGCACTGCAGGTCCACCTCTCATAGGCAGGCAGGAAATTTATCTCTGAGTCGGTGATATAAACTGGCTCTGTCAGAAGCTGGCCCGGCACTCTTGGAAACGCCTCGTGGGCTACAAGTTGCAACCGCCACCAGGCTTCGTGGACAGCCTGGGTAAGCTTGGTCAACCTTTTGGTCAGCGAGGCCGGTTGGACACTAGTCACAATGCTTGTCTGTAGGGCTTCCTCAATTGCGGGATCCACTGCGGCAGGCTTTAGCCGAGAAGCTCCACTTATATCCCTTCGGTTCTCCAGCATCTTGCCGCTAAGTGAAGATTTTGCCATATTGAAATCACTGAGAGCATCTTTCAGCATGCTTAAGATGTCTCTTGTCAAGTACTCGTTAGCCAAAAACCTGACAATATCATCACTGGGCTGAGTTTCGGAGGCTACTCGCTTCCTCCTCCTGTTCGGTAGTCTGGGAGGAGAAATGTGTTTTGCTGCAGTTTCTTTCTGTTGAAGACTCTCGTCTCCCAGGGTGAAATAAGCTGATTTGGCGGGTTCGGACATTGGTGTGGTGTCTGCTACATGTGGATGCATATCAACAAATGGAACGTCATACTCCACACCTGTGCTAGGCGATAATTGCACAGTTTTTGACCCTGAGGATGGCTGGACTGCCTGGGAATTACCTCTGGTTTCCATTTTAGCTTTCTCAGACAAACTGTCCTCAACATTGGCGCCATCTTCCTCTGACACCCCAGACATGTTTAAGCTATCACCACCAGTATTGTCCAGGCTGCTTTGCTTGCTATCGGTGTCGTCGTCTGTTTCCATGTCTATAGCACTGCCTTCTGCGCTCAGGTCAGCAGTGGTGACAAACAAAAGGGAAAAGATGTCCTCCATAACCTCCAGCCGGTACGCCATCGGCTGTATAAGTGAGAGGTGTTCGCGAGTCAGCCGTAACTTTTTTGTCACCATCTCTTCATACAAGGTGAAGAATTGCTCCGAGTTTTCCTTAATCTCAGTTCTTGTTTTGTCCGATGCTGAAACAGAAGAGCTGAGGTCGGGGCTGGAGGAGTCGTCTCCCTCACTGGAGCTTAACGACTGGTAGGAGAGGAATGTCTTGCACAGCCGCCGTCCACTCACCATACTTTTTATCTTAACGGGGTTGAGCAGTTCATAGTCGACTTTGCTCACGGAGAAGCTCAGAGCGTCCATCACATTCTTGATAGCACAAAAACTTCGGAAAATGGTAATGTCCTTTTGTTGCTCTACGTTTATTGGTTCATTTGTAAATTTGCTGGAATCATCATTGAACTTCACAGCTTTTTTCTTGTTCTTTGCCTCTGTGAAAAAAA
>BMAT01012639.1:0-14901 GCA_019649035.1 Elysia marginata
GCCGGTTGGGCGCTACACACAATCTTTATTCTAGGTTTAGATACTAAATTTAACTCGAGAAGTAGGGGTCAAAATCTTTTTTTTTGTCTGACGACGGCGTAAAGCCTATTATAAATGCCCTGTAGCTCACTTGTTTCGTCTGTACTTTAGAGCTGAAAAATATCTAGGCTAGATCTCCGGATCTCCCTTGAAAAAGATTTAATATCCACACAGATCTACTGACTTCTGCGACTCCTGTTCAATTTACTTACAAGTTCTAGGGCGTAGTTTTCTGTCCATTAAAAATTACACATCTTTGGAAACCCTTGGCCTTGCAATTTACCAATGAATAAGTACAGGATGTAAAAATTCACCAACCCGCCTCCTATGATTATGATAATCTCATTTTGACATCAAATGTAACTTGTAAGTTTGAAATTATGGATTCTAAATCAGTAAATGTAGATTTTTCCTTGAGCTGGCACTGCTGTGTGATTCGTTAAACATTTAGATCTAGGTCGAAATTTATATATACAAGTAGATTCTAAGTACAAATCTACAATCATAACAATGGAAGCAAACGGCAAACAGAAAGAGAGAGAGAGAGCGAAAGGAGAGGGAGGGAGAGAGAAACTTTACATAATTTTAAAATGTACTATGTAGGGTTTCCAGGGGGAATCACTTCCATACTGACGCGCCATTAATTTAAAGCACTAGATAAACTTTTTACCTGCTACAGTATGACTAATGTGTCTTTCCGATTAAAGTTATTAACAATTTAGTAAATCACAACGTTTGTATAACATTAACAAAACAATTTGTTCAGACTTCTCTCTGCAAAAGTATAGAGAGGGTCTTTGTTTATTTAAAATTTAAAATATGTAAAGAACGGCTAGCCAGTGTAGTCTAGGCGAAGTAATACCACCTGGGACCAGGCCTGTTTTTCACCTGTTAGTGTTGAGATAGCAACCCAAAAGCAACATCAATTAAAATAAAAGGTGAATAGAACAGGTCTCTTCCTTTAAATACCTTGGACAAGAAGTTAATGACTCAAACAATCAGGATGATGAGTTCAAAAAACGTATTATTATTAAGCTAGCAATAACTAAAGTTTGTAGAAATGAAATCAATATCTATGTCCAAAGAAATAAAATTGCAAAACAAGTTAAGACTTGTCAACTGCTACATCTACTCAATACTTCTGTATGGTGCAGATACATGGACCCTCCCACAATCAACATTAAAGAAAATAGAGGCATTTGAAATGTGGATCTATAGACGTCTGGCCAAGATCAGCTGGAAAGACAAGAAAACGAATCAAGAAGTATGCGAACATTTGGGCACAAGAAGAGAGCTAGTTAACACCATAAAAACAAGAAAAATAAAATATTTTGGGCATATTAAAAGGCATGCCAGTTTCCTGAAAGATGTTTTGGAGGGCAAGATAGAAGGCAGCAGACCCAGGGGGAGACAGAGAAGACGGTGGATCGATGACATTACAGAATGGACAGGGAAAGATATACACCAATGCACTGTGGAAGCCCGGGACAGAGCAAAGTGGAAATCCGTTTCTAGTCAACCCCTGGAACAGGGACGGCACAGAGAGTAAGAGTAAGTGTTGAGATAGGGCTTCCACGCTTAGTGGCGGGGTATGTTAGGAGTGTGAAGATGTTTAGAACTAAGAAAGCGTCGACGTTGCCTGACCAGATGTTTTTTTTTTCTCTTCTGTCTCTCAAGTCTGTTGCTTCATGCTATAGTACTAGAAGTAGAAGTGGTCTGTTACTCATTGCTAAAATTAGCCTGTACATCTTGCTAGACCTATTACGTAGACTTGCTACATGCAGGCATTCTCATTCCCAAACACTTGTCTCATTCATTTGTACACTTGGATCTAGTTTAACTTATACTAGATTACACAAACAGTAACATAAGCCATATGCCCAACCAACCCAAGACATATAACAAAAACAAGCATAGTGGTACTGGTAGCGTGCATGTGTGTGTAGTGTGTCTTGAGTAGGGTGGCGCTAACAGTAACACCTTCATCTCTGCAAGTAAGTCAAAATCTTGCTATCTAGTGTGATTTAGTAAGTACCTCTTTACATAAAAAATCCGATGATTCAGAAGGCTCAAACACATCCCCTTCAAGTTCAACCCTCCACCCCATTCCCCTCTCTTCAAAATGCCATTGAAAGACTCCTCACGTAAAAACCATCAGTTCAGAATGCTCAAACGCAGTCCCCTCACATTCGACCCTCCACCCCATTCCCCTCTCTTGACAATGCCACAGAGAGAAAACTTACAAAGAAAATAGCACTTGTGTAACACTGATTGACAAGGGGCTGGACATAGGAACATAATTATATGACAGGTGACTCAAAGCATCTCAGACAGGCCTTGACATCAGTATGGACAATGCCTACTTCACATAATTATCCATTGTGTGTTCTTTGGGGGTGGGGTTTGGATATGTCAGTTTCTATACTAGCAGTCAAAACCTAGCAAACCACAGCCTATCAAACATTGATTCTCTCTCCCCCCCCCCACACACACACACTCACACACACAACTCCCCCTTTGTTTGCAAGAGTCTTCAACATAAACAAGCAAAATTTGACACCTCTCTTTCAGCCCATTTCATCCCTTGGTTTATCTAGGTAGTAATACAACAGGGGGTCTAATCACAGCAAGAGGTGTGGCTAACCAGGGAAAACTTTCCCTATGTTAAATGTTTGATGTTATAAGAGGTTACATGCCCATCCAATGGGCAGCGTGGGGGAGTGGTTAGCGCGTCGTACTCGACATCTGGAGGTCGCGGGTTCGATTCCCGACCATGCCATATTGCAATTGCCTTGGGAAAGCAATTTACCCTAACTTTCCCCAGTCCACCCACCTGTAAAATGGGTACCCAGCTACAGGCTTCAAATGTAATGGTCTTCTGAGGCATTAGTGGCGCTGCTCTGTGGCAACACAGTTACGCTGAGTAACGAAGACAAATTTCCCGGAAGGGATTAATACATGTATAGTGTATAAACATTTTTTTTTTAAATGCAGACATCCACTGCCATGTGATATGACACTAGAGTGCGAAAACTGAACTTGAAAGCTACCACCGATTCAAGTAATACAATAGTACTAATGCGTCGGCTTGTTACAGCTCTCTCTCTCTCTCTCTCTCTCTCTCTCTCTCTCTCATTCATTTGTTCATGCCTTTCTTTATTTACTTAGACATAGAATAACTTGGATTATCGTTTGTTCACGGAGCAACAAAGACAAGAAAGTAGTGTTGTGTAGCAACGCCACCAGGCAGCCTCGCTGGCTCGGGCAAGCAGGCAGCGTTTTTGTGCTGCATACATTTTGCGGGTGTTGTCTTCACATGATCATTTGATTTATCAAATATCATCGGATTGTTCTGAAATTTGTCAGACAATCAGATGAGATGCCAATCTTTCATGTGATGGTTTTGTTTACATTTTGCAGTTCATAAAAGCCAAGTTACAAGATATTTGCATTTGACAAATCACAGTATGAGTGGAAAAAATACAAGAACTTGAAATCACAACAAAAGCAGGGGACTAAAACTGATCAAAACTAGCACTGTTAGAAAGTCCAGGGTTTAAGCCTTTCAGAAAATGTATACTTTTATACAGGTAGCATGAGCATGAAATCAACCAGGACCGATTTTCAACACCATGTGAAAAATTAGCAGTCAGTGCTGTACCACACCCAAAGTTTGTAAACACCAGTAGCCTGGCAACCATGGACTGAGGCAGCTGTATTACCTCAAAAATACGTAGCACCACTAGAGTTAAAGGCTGTTTATTATGCCAAATCCACTCATCTAGACATTTTTCTTTCGTGCCTCTGACTTCACATGTGCCACTGAAGTATCTTTCTTTATTTTTGTTCATCTCTTTGTAATGCACTGATCCCCAAATATTGCTGCTTTGTTGACGCAGTGATAGTGACTGTTCTCTGCATGTGGAACAGAAGACTTTTGACGAAAATGTTTTCAAATGTGGTTCACCTTAACCACTCCAGATTCCACAATTTCCACAATTTTATACTGCCAGTCGCAATTTATGTCTTTTTCTTCTCTGTTTGTGTGGCTGCTGATGTTGTTTCTGAGGTTTCCATTGGTGATGATAATGATGATGGTGGTGAATATTATTATGATGGTGTTGCCACTCATGTTGATGATGATAAAATATGAGCTTTTGATGACGTGGATGCAGGATAAGCATGATAATGATTCAGGCGATGATAAAGATGAGCTGAATAGTTTATTAACTTAGTCATATTATAGTAGAGAGTGATATTGAAGCCTAAAAGTACGTAGGCCTATATTTATCATGAGTTCAAATATTTATCTCTCTATCTATCTATCTATCTATCTATCCACCCACCGCCTCAAACACTCACACTCACAGCAGTATAATATCTCTAGATCTAGATCTCTTGTAAATAAGCGGATCTCCGTTAGTAGCCCAATGGTGGTTATTTGAGTTCATTAGTACGGTACTCATATGAAGTACATGTACATTAACATTGTATCAAATCTTAGCATTTAATGGAAAATGCATCAAATTTCTTGCCATTTTTGTAGCTTTGACCCAGATCCCTTTGTTTTCTTTCGCGTTAAAGTGGCTCTTGGTCCGTGTAGCACAAAATACAGAAAACTTTGTGTAAAACAAGAAGCACAAAACTTTGAGATGCGTTACGGCCCTTGCCATTTCCAAGAAATTCCCCGTGCAGCGGGTGACGGACTTTCATTCATTGACAGACTTTCATTCATTACTGCTCATTTGTAGACCTATAATTTTTGCATACTCTCCCCCTGCCCACTAAGCGTCGGCGACACTCTGCATTGATCGATAAAAATGTTTGTGTGGGAATATATAGAAGTCACTCAAGACAGCAGGCTTTAGATCTATTCGTTACCGCTATCAATAACAACTCTTACTGCATTCGTGAAACTTTGCTCACCGCGGGTCAAGCCGACAGACGATAGGTCAAGGTCGGAGCTAATGATTTGGGCACAAGACACGGCGCAAGATCCTGTCTCAATTGAAGATAACATTATATAGGCCTACTGTACTTCGACTGAATTAATGGTCGGCACGTCTTTGTTTTTCACCGTAATTACTGGTATATTTTATTTTCAAGAAAACAAAACAAGGGCACTGCAAAAATTGCCGCGGTTGACACTCTGATTTTGTGGGCATTACAGCAAATTGCAAGGGCACCACAACAAAGAGACCTTTCTAGTCACTGCAAAGTTTTACGGGCATAATGGGACACATGTCATTTAGCTTGCGTTACCTTGACCAGTGCATATTTGGACATGGAGCATTTTCAATAGTGTTCCACATATCTGAGCACAAACTCAATTCACATTATCAAACAGTAAAATCATTCATTACTTTATTCAAAATTGTCCTAGAAAGGAGCAAGAGTTATCTTTTTTCATAATTTTTCAAGATCAATCCCTCTACATTTTGCGCACTTTAAAAATTCAGCTTATCATGCCAAGTCTAATCTAGTAAAATAGGTATCTTATTGCAAAGTTTTGGTGATTTATACCAAACCTGTTAGTTCTATTATAAGGGCTCATGGACTTAGCTATCACATTTATGCAGATGATATGCAGATTTATAATTCAGCTGCTCCATCTGAAATTTCCTCTCTTGTCATGTCAATGCAATCGTGTGTGAAGGAGATTGGTGCGTGGATGTTATCTAATAAGTTAAAGTTAAACAATGATAAAACTGAGGTGATGTTGTTTAATACAAAACATACTGCAAAAACGTGTGTCATGCCAGGTGGTAATTTTGTGGTTGGCAATGAAAACCAGGGATGCAAGTTTTCCGATTTTTGCAGGAATTCCGATTTTTTAGCAGTAACCCTTAGCCAAAAAAGCAGGAAATTTGAAAACAGTTAAGACTTAACTATTAAAGAAAATCATCCAAATTTGAGACATAAAGAAAATCAAACATTTCTTTTGGGTTGTACAGCTGTATAGACACTAGTGCAGAGTTGAATATACCTTTTTTCATTGATATATCAAAGATTCTATAAGGGAAGCTATTAGCTATCAGTGCCAGGTGAAGAACTTTATATAGAGGTGTTTAAATTTTCCTGCTTTTTGTGCATAAGGCGCTTGCATCTCTGGAAAACATACAGTTTAGTGATAAGGCAAAAAACCTAGGGGTGTATTTTGACTCCATGCTGTCTAACAATTTTCAAATTGGAAATATCTGTAAACAAATGTATTGTGAACTCTCTAAGATTGGAAAAATGTCATCTTTTCTAGGTAAAACATCCTTGATGTGTCTTGTATCAGCTTTTTTTCTTTTCAAGGCTTGACTATTGTAATTCTTTACTAGCTAATTTGCCCTCAAATTTTATTCAGAGACTTCAGAGATTTCAGAATAATGCTGCTAGGATTATCCTAAAAAAGAACAAAAAGGAGCATGTAACACCGCTTCTTGTACATCTACATTGGCTTCCTGTAGACGCTAGGATTAAATTTAAATTAGCTGTACTTTGTCACAAAGTTCTACAAAACAAAGCACCATTGTACTTGTCATCTATGATTAGTGTTTACAAACCATCTCGCACACTGCGCAGTAGCAGAAAAGATTCGTTATTTGTACCTACAGTGAAAACTAAGACCTATGGAGAAAAATCATTTTCATTTGCAGCTCCTCACGTTTGGAACTCGCTTCCTCTGCCCATTCGACAGATAAAGGACTCGCAGGAGTTCAAGTCTGCGTTAAAAACGCACCTATTCCAAATGTATCTGTCCTAACTTTATTTTGCTCTGTGAATGTATATTGAAAATATGTCAATGTCATGGTTGATTAATGCGCTTTGACTTTGAGCTTTTTGTAAAAGCGCTATATAAATGTTCTTCATTATTATTATTATTATTTTATGCACTTTTCAATGTTTGGAAGCTCATATCAGAAAAAGTAAAATGCATTGTTCAAAATATCGATGCCTTGTTAAAAATGTCAAAGCCCTGTAAATAAATACCGCGACATCTGACTCAGTGAAAACTGCAGCTTCTTACTCCTTGAAAACTGTAATATCTGACTCAGTAAAAACTGCAACATCTGACTCATATGCACTGGTTGCAAAACATGTGCCGTACAGTACAGACTGTTTAAGTCGAAGTGCTTGGGAATGGCTAACTCAGTTCAAAATATCAGAACTTCGAGTTAACGGATACTTGACAAAGAAAAGAACTACCAGTTGGGATCCTTATGTAGATTTGAGTTATCCATAAATTTGAATTATCAGAGTTAAATGGAATCCACTGAGGATTTGAATCCATATTATAATACTAATCTTAGAACTTTTTAAAAAACTTTTTTTTTTCAGATGCAGAGGGTGAAGGCGAAGAAACTGCAGGACCTGATGAAGGTTTAGAAACAGTGGCAGATGGTGTGGCTGCTGTGAAACTAAATGGCCATGCAGAGGCTTCAGCACAGAAGGAACCAGATGGTGGGCAACCGTTCTCAACTCCAAAAATATTTTGTATCATGACTATTGAAAGGGCATGATCTTACCAAAACTTGGACACTTGGGAATTCCCTACCCCCTCAATAAGATTAAGAATAAAATATTTCACAATCATTTTACTCATAGTAATTTTGGGTATGGGGTGCTGTGCAGGGAAGGGCATTTCTGTAGGTTTACTTTGTGTCATTCATTTTTGTCAAAGTTGGTTTACTCTCAAAATGCTGAACACTTTTTGAATCTATGTTGAACTAAATGAAATATTCAGGGATGCAAGTTTTCAGATTTTAAACGGAATTCCAATTTTTTCGTCTCCCCCGATTTTTCCGATTTTCGTATTCCTTTTTCAACCAGACTATCAGCAACAAAAAAGTCGGAAAAATTATAAACTTATTAAAGTATTGATTGAAGGATATTTTACAAGCCCAATTCCACTTCAAAGGTGCTCTCAGGGCTTGGGTCCCAATGACAATGTACGGGCTGCCACCCAGAGACTAGCAGGGATACCATGACTTAGCCTCAGCCGGTCACATTATACTGACACCGACCCAACCAGTACTTATTACAGTAAGAATTTAAACCGAGAAAAGACGACCGGAAAATTGGAAGCAAACTACAAAACTTTTTCCAATTCTATGGCAATATCGATTATTTCTTTTTGTTTATCCGTTAGTTGATTTCCGTTTATATTTTATATATCACATCATCACTCGATTTCTTTTTTGTGATGAGTTCGAAACTGTCCACACAATGGCCAATGGGCGTAAAAGCAAAAGTGAAAGTATGCTACAGATAATTTTCTTGTTTATCTTTCGCATTTGTATACTCCGTGTTGATCTAGGCCTAGTCATAAATAAAGTGATCTTACGATAATACGAACACATGGTTCTATGTCTATTCAAAACATCGAGGGTCCTTTATAATTCTTTCTTACATTACATCTAGATCTAGCCCAGAGCAATCTTGTGCACTTCGTCTTTTTTAGCCAAGAGCAATCTTGTTCAGTGATATTTCATATTGTGTTTGCTGCACTTCATTGACCTTTCTAGATCTGTTTATTTTAAAGCAAGTGCCAGGCTAGAGGCTTAAACTCTTAGATCTAGTTGTCTTACTCTTCAAATCTAGATTAGATCTATTCTATCTCTCTATAGATCTAGATTACACATGGAGAAACAGTGTAGCTAGTCATTAACTGACTTAGCCTTACTCGCTTACACTAGAAAATCTAGATCTAGACTCTAGACTCTAGTAACATTTACTAACAATCTAGATTTTGGTCATGGTGGCCATTCCAAGTCCATATATAACCCAAATTAAGTTCTTGGATCGGAAATCTACAACCTCACACTGTGTTTCTATTTCAAAGAACAAATGTAGGAGAAAGACATCAATTCAATGGAGACTTTAATTCTAGTTAGAGCAGGAAAAAATTCGGACGAGGATGGTGTTGCATAATGTTTGCTGTGTAAAAAGAGAGTTTCTTACCAAACTGGTGGCAAAATCGTTTTTGCTACTGCTAGACATTGAAAGACTGGCTTTAGTAATCAGAATAGCGCGCGCTCGGAAACTTCCATAAAAGAATGTCCTGCTTTTTTCTCATGAGCTGCTTGCATCCCTGAATATTGCAAGATTAAGATTAGAAGCCGAATTAACGTAGCTGGCAAGACTAGATTTACTACGGCTTGGGTTGAAGCCTAAATTTAAGCCTACACTGCATTCATAGGATTTTTCTAGTCTCAAATTATGGCCTAAATTTACATGCTACATGGAACTGGACTAAGGAATAGAATTTTGTGGGTAGGTCTCTTTCCTTCCTGTGAAAAATAAAGGTGTTTAGTCTTTTTACTTTTGCCAAACTCCAAGCCAAATTCAGACAATTTCTGTTTTCTTTCAAGTCAAAATAGTTTATTTCATGCAACTGTACAATGTTATTCTTAGGATTTTATAAAATAATCATAATTTAAAGAAATATGAAGATTTTTATAGGAAATTAAAAGTACTCCCCCTTTCATGCCATGTATAAAAATGAAAGTTTGATAAACTTTTAATCTTACTTAATCAACTTTTCCATAGCTTTATCTCTAAGATATTCATTTGGTTTCCAGGAATTTCCACATTTTTTCAGGCTTTGCTTGTCTAATCTAAAAATTTCTCATGAATACCGACTAGTCTAGTTAAAAAAAGATTCAGACAGGCTATGACAATTTTAAGCCTATGCCTGCGAGACTTTCCAGTTTCCAAGAGGTAAAGCAAAAAAGTGTCCCTTCTCTGCAAGATAACACCCAAAATTACTGTAAGGTTGTTTTTTTTTGTTTTGTTATTTTGTTATCTAGACCTAGATATAAGAGTCTTATTAAGATAAATTTCTTATTTCTTAAACAAATTTAACCTTTAAAACTGATAAACAACAGATCATAATGAACAAGTTTGTTCCTTAAACTCTAATAGATAGTATTTAAGAGGCAGTGGGTAATCTCTATTAATAGACGATGTAGTCTTTAAAAAATTTCCTAAAAGATGTAAGCACATAAATGGGCATGTGCTAGCATTAATGATTAAATCTCAACAAAATTATTCTCTGTAGTGTAAAGCTCCACAACTTTTTTGAAATCTCATTCTTAGTTAAGTTTGTTTAATCGAACTGAATTCAGTTTTTTTTAATCGAACTGAGAAAACTTCAGTCTTGCTTTGCTTCTATTATTATTGTAACTTTGCACTTCAATTTATGAAGTATTTTTCAATAAACAGGTATGCTTTTAGAATTTGAAATATTATTAGCAAGTTTGTTTTATTAAAAACATTACCTTATGATATGAGCATTCAGTCTTTTAAATTGAATGTTTTTATCGTCCTAGGTGATGAAGCAGCTGAAGGTGCAGAGGCAGAGAACAAGAAAAAGAAAAAGAGAAACAAGAAAAAGAAAGGCAAGTTTCCTTTGAATTTTATTTTGAAATATAGGGATGCCCTTTTTCCGGTTTTAACAGGAAATCCATTTTTATCCAGATCCTCCGACTTTTTCCGATGGCCCGCTTCTTCATCCAAGAAACTCATATGAAAATAGCCAGAAGAAAAGGCTAACCGGTCTAAGTGCGAAACTTTGAGATGGTAATATTTCTGGTTGTGATTTTTACTTTTTCGCCGACCCGAAACAGATGCAAGCTTTTGTTTTCATCTCAGACCCGTTTCCTTTGTATTGGTTTCATACTATCAGACAAACCTGACCCCTGAACTCGCGAGAGTGCAAGTCAACATTCTCTAATGTGACCAATGAAAGAGCAGTATCACTTCATCATACCTCGATATAAAAAATGGCGTCTTTCACGTGCCTGCTTGAGTGGGTAACTAGTAGTAGCATAGCATGGCTTCTCCTCCAGATTATGTTAGTTGATTCCCTAGACCTAGAGTCGGGATTTGCTGATATTCACTGTGAAGCATTTTCTGGTGTTTAAAATGTTGCAATTCATAAACTACCGCTCCGGTTTACATATCCTAAAAGCTTACATATTACTAAATTTATTAATAAAGTATCACAGGGGTGAACAGATAATAGGAAAAAAAACAGCCGACTTTAACTTTCCAAACTCATATCTTGGCTTCTATGAAGCGCACAATATAAACAAAACCACGTGAAAGATTAGCATTTTATCTGGTTATCGCTAATCTCATTACAACCAGACTGTGATCTTTTATAGTTAGCTAACAATCGTAGATCACTGCAATCCGACAATATTTAGTAAGTCAAATGATCTCGTGATATTAAATACAACAACCGCAAAATGTATGTTCTTCGAAAACGCTGCCTGCTCGCCCACGTCAACGAGGTTATCTGGTTGCGATAGATTTAGAGTCTAGATGTAGTCTATATTAATCTGTAGTTAGATTGTAGAGCTAACCAAACCGCATCCTGTTTTAGTTGAATGGCTCTAAATCTAGTGAATTTTCCTGTGATACTGATATAGATCTAATCTAGATTTAAACCTAGATTAGATTAGAATAGTCTACCATGGCCCACATCAAATTGGTAGTGGGTAATGCCAGGAAGAAAGCTTTCACATGCCACCAAGTGAAGAGAGCAAGTGCTGCTCATGTCAGCCAGCCTCCATTTTTAAAAAAAAATGCTAAACAAGGGTTTTTCCCTTTAAAATTGCAAACTAGCATTGTGGCCTTGGGTGACTCTCTTGTGGTAACTCAACATCTGCATTGACTTAACATGGTGAGAGTCACCCAACAAAAATGAGGGGGGGGGGGGNCTGGGGATGCTTTGGGTTGTAATTTGGTAAAATGCAATCTTGAAGTTCATAAGTTCAAAGGCGTGTCCTTTTTCAGGTTTCAACTTAAAACCAGGTTATTCTAGCTCCTTCAGTTAGGTTTGAATTCACTATATTATATATATATGTGTCGTGCATTCATTCTGATTTAATGATGTATGAAGGCCTGAAGGCAGGCAAAAAAGTTCAGGGTTTTTTTTTTCTGTCTTGAGGGCATGCCTGGACATACTATTTATTAAAAAGGTAAATGTCTTTTTTATAAAGAGAGGTGTCAATCTCTTCAGATCATACACAATCAGCCTTATGAAATAATTTTTAACTCAAGCTTCGTTTTTGGTGTCATACTTATAGAGGGCTCAATTTTGTTTACTGATGATTTACAAAACACAATTAGTGGTCAATTAGACTCATAGAGATTAGAGAATGAATGATAGTTTTGTACAGTAGTGCATAACTATTCTATAGCAGGGCCACCCCAATAGTGGGGCCTCTGAGGAATTCCCTTTATTTCTCTCTTCAAAGTTTATTACCTGTGCATGGGTATAAAAAGCCAAGGAAAGGCCAAAATGTGGTTACTGCGGGAGGAATAGAGCGAGCACTAGAGGAATTGCAGTAATTATTTAAGGGCCAGTGCGGCAGCCAGAGGCATTTTTTTTCTTTTTTGTCAGTAGATCTAATTTTGGTGTTTCAAAATAGTGTTTGTGGGACAAAAATAAAAAAGCTGGTTATTTAGTCATTTCCAATGTTTCGTTGCCATGGAAACCGATTGTATAGCCGCCATATTGGATAAAAATAGTAAACTTTAGGCCTCAATAAGTCAGAATCTAAACAACGGATTTGTATTCTGTAAAAAGCAATCGTTTTTTACAGTCAATTCTGAAATTTAGTCAGAAGCATTTTTTCGTAGCTGCTTTTTTTTAGATTTTTTCATAATTTTTTTGAGTTTGCATATAAGATATAAGTTCCAAAAAGTACTTTTTTCCAACAAAAACAAAGAAATTTTTTTTAGAAAAGCTTCCGACAAAATGGAGAACAGTGAATTGGCAAGTCATATGCGAAGTTTGATGTGAATCGCTTAATAACTTCTGGAGGTATACAAATATACAGTGGAATGTAGATAAAGTCAACACCTCAGGACCAAAAAAAAGTGTAAAAGAGCAATGTTAGTATTTGTACTGTACATAGAGCCAGATTGTGTTGATATTATAACTTTAAAAAATTAACTTTCTTTCTTTTTCCAAATGTCTCAAAAGCTATACTTCTGGTAAATTAAATTGATAAATATCATGTCATCTTTACTTTAAATGAGTACAATTTCCAACTCTATCAATAGGTGGGGGAGGTGCTGGTGGTTCTAGCAAACAGCAGACTGTCCCTCCATCTATACCTATCATTGAACTTTACAATGAGGGAGAATATCCAGTGGGAGAGATCTGTGATTATCCGCCTGTTAATGATGGGTGAGACTGCAAATTTAAACATATCCATATTGCTTTTCTTTTCTGTTTTTTAGTTGAATGGTTGTGGTTTTCTTTTTTGAGGAGATTTGTATCTCAAAATCCCTTGACTGCCTCTACATTAAACATTTCAGATTTACCCCTTAAATTTATTTTACTGATGCCTGCTAACAAATGTTAAACTTTCTTCCATGCTTATTTTTTTTTTGTACTTTTTAATTGAAACTAATCAATTATTGTTACATGATTCCTTTGAATGCTCCACAACTTTCTCCACATAAAAGACTGGTTATACTTAGCAGCAAAGAGGTCATACTAAGATCCATCAGACATTTAGTTTTAGGGGACTTTTATGTTTAAACATAAACAAGGGGATTTACAAAACATGCTTACTACTGCTGCATCTTGGTCTTGCTTTGCAAGATTTAGTTTAACTTAAAGGACATTTAATTGCATCTTGTTTTGAATCCCACAAAATCTGAATTGGAAAATATGTACATACAAGTTATTGACATTTAATTTTAACCAGTAAAACAACAATTTCAATTGACTGTATGAGTATAATTACTGGCATTAGATATAAATATATATTGAAGATGTAGTTTTTAAAAGAATATTTTTTTGCATCATTCCACCCTAAGTACACGCTTTTCCCCCCCCCCCCCCCATATTGTTATTCCTATGCAGCCGAACAGCTAAGAACAGAACAATCACAGAGGAAATGAAAGTGATGGATGAATCACAGAGTCATTTGTACGAAGACATGAGAATTGCTGCTGAGGCGCATAGACAAGTATGTTTCATATTTTATCATACTTGGAGTTAGATTATTAGAAAAAATATATACTTAAGTATGAAAACACATTTTTATTGGAAGTCCGTTTTGCCATTGTATTCTGAGGGACCAAGATGTTGTAACAGAACAATCAGTGTTTTTCATACAGCCACAGGGATGGGCATTTTTAGGATATATCCTGAATTCAGGATTTTTTTCCATTTTGAAAAATAAAATCCTGATCTGGATATATACACTACTTGTGTGAGAAGAAAAGCTTTTGCTAGATAATTCCTTATGGAAAAGCAAATCTAACTGCTGCATTGACTTTACTTGGATTGTTTATAGGAATTGCCTCAGTAAACTTTGAAATAATTAATAGCTGAAGCAATGTTTTGTAATGTTACATAATGCACACCCTAACCTCAGGATTTTTTTCACAAGTAATGCCCATACTTGCAGCCATCTTTCTGAGATCCAGATGGATCAGTTGGTTCTCAGCAACCCTTTAAAGGAATAAAATTTATGATCATAAAAATCCATTTGTTTTCAAAATAGTGAAAATCATCTAGACCTATTTAGGTAATAAGATCGGAGGTTTTATCTAAAAAAAATATTTTTCTGCTGAAATGGTAGTCAGGAAATTTGTTTATCAAATTTATGTCATTTTTTTAAATGCATGATTTTAGGAATTTTATTCTGTGGATTTTAGGTTAGGTCTGTTTGCTAGGTGAAACTCATCCCCACCTATTTATGCAATGAAAGAAAATATTTTAGCTTTTTGTCATTAAATTAAAAAAAGAATAATTTTTTTTGCCTTTTATCATTTGCAATTGTCTGACTATAAGTAAATAATTTAAAATAAAACTTTAGCTATTGATCCCCAATTAACGTTAAA
>BMAT01012639.1:26888-37745 GCA_019649035.1 Elysia marginata
CTCTCTCCATTTGCTTTTCCTTTTAGTTTACCTTTAATTCCCTGTATATTAAATATCCATCCTGTCCGAACCCCTTCCTTTACCGTTCTATGACATTTTCCTTCCAAGCTTAGTTTACACTTCTATCGGTAGGCCGACCTTGGGTAAGCGAAGTGAGGCCTAGCAGTAGCACAGGCTTGACACAAGTTATGGCGGAACCATTCGTTTGCTCTGCGCCCACTGCAGCCAATTTGGTTGCGAGCGGTCTAGCTATTTATCGGTTGAAGTCTGTGTTTGAAGGCCACTTTAAACCCATATAAAGGGTTTTGTAGGCGCTTATCACGAATTCAAGAATTGCCTGTAGCTGGGTACCCATTTTACAGGTGGGCGGACTGGGGAAAGTTAGGGTAAATTGCAACATGGCATGGTCGGAAATTTAACCCGCGACCTCCAGATCTCGAGTCCGACGCGCTAACCACTCTGCCCCCTTGAACTAAATAGAAATCATAAGCTAGTTTTCATTTTCATTCCACGAAAAGACATCACTTAAATACATGTTCATTTTTACATGATGGTGTTAGGATTGGGAAGGTTCTCGAAATTTACATGTAATACATGTATTTCTTTTACACATATGTACACAACAACAAACCGGAAAAAGATTATTTGAGATATTATGAAATTAAGAAAAGAGAGAAAATGTTATAATTAGTAATTGCCACAGTTTTTATTGCTGAACTAGCATTAGATAACATCTTTTTTTTTTTTTCAAAATAAATCTCATTAAACAAAATTGACTGCTATGGGCTGAGAAAGTATGGGGTATTCAGTGCTGTTTGTCAACAGAAAGACCATACCCCGGTAAACTGCTTTAAGTTAATCTGCTTATCTGAAGAATGACACCCCAGGCATAAGTATGGACCTGGTCAAGAGACGCGCAAAAAATGAGATTTGGGGGGGGGGGGGNNNNGCATTGTCATAAGCCAGGGTCGTTATACATGTAGTACAGAGAGAGAGATGGGGACTGGAAACGGAGGGCTATTGTCCTGCAGTGGGTGGAGGCAGTCACATCCTAAACCCTAAGCCCTTATTAGATACATGTACCAGAGGTAATTCTTCAATATGAGCTCGTTTATCCCTCTTTCATGAGACATAAGCGGACAAAGTAGTGAAGCACGGTGAGGCACAAAGGAGAAAATAGGATTTAATAGAGGGTAAGGNNNGGGGGGGGGGGGGGAGATCAGACTTTCGTTCGAAACCTAGGCCACCGAAAAACAGGCCCGACAATCCATCGTGGGTAGATATCACAAATCTCTATAATAACCTTACAATAAAATTTCAGAGGACCAGCTCTCTTCTGATAAAATCGATTCTGTTCTATTTTACATAAAACTCAAATAAGATAGGTAGGCCTAGAATTTACGTTGAACTTTGATTACTTCATGTTCATTTCTAAAGGCTAGTCTAATCATCAATCTAGCGTTATGTAAAATCATTTGGATGATACTCATTATGTTTTATCCTGCCCTTCTATTCTAAATGATAAAGAGTATCTTAAACTCCTATGAAAGACAAGTGTGCAATTTTTGCTTTTTAATTACAAACTGTTAAATCCAAAAATTAAAAATGATTTTGCGTTCACTTAAAGCAATTATCGATTTTTCACATCTTCCACCTTCAAGTTTCAAGTTTTGTTCAATCAATACATGTTAGATTAGAACATGTTTTGAAAATAAACAATGTTCAGTCATGCGGGCAGTTTTAAACATTATTAATACTACACTAAAGTACATTATTATCTCTCTCCCTCTCACTGTATTTGTGTGGATTCTCTCTCGTTTGTCACATCGTTCAAGAAATACATGCACTCCTCTTAACACATCCCGTTTCGCTCAACGAAACACCTTATCTTTATGTGTCCTTCATTTAATCTTTTAATTCTAGTTTCATTAAAATGTTCTACGGCTTGGGGAAAGAAGCTACATGTATTAATTAATCTTTTATTTCCTTTGAAAGCCCTTAGTCTTCGCCCATGGGGTAAAAAATTGAAATATTTCATTGCTGGGTGGGTGTCATCTTTCAAGATCTTTTCTGTTCTGACTGACATTCTTTCTTCATATATATAGACTTTCAAGAAATGCCAGATTCACACCAATTAACTTTTGTGCGTTTATGACAATCAAGTTAAGTCTTTTAATGTCCTTTTTTGCTGTTCTATCAAACCAAACAATAATGGACTGAGTTAAGATGCTCTCCACAATGGCTCTGTAAAAGTTAACGAGTGTCACTTTATTGTCCTCAATTAAAAGACCTAAGTTTTCTTAAAAAGTACACACGCTGTCTGGCCTTTTTGTATATACTGTTGCTATTTAATTCCCAGCCTAATTTGCTAGACAGAATGGTGCCCAGGAATTTGAATGAATCAACTCGTTCAACTGTGTCCCCTGCTATAACTAATGTGAGCGGTGGCACCTCACCCCTTCGAAAAGTAAATTACCAGTTCTTTAGTTTTTGACACGTTTAGTTTTAAAAATCGTTTTCTTTACACCATGGAACGGTTGATTCAATCTGTCTTTAAAAAATTATTTTCATTGATGTTATCAACCAGTCCAGTTACAGTGGTGCCGTCTTCAAATTTAATTAGAAGACACCCAGGGAATTCTGCTTTACAGTCATAAGTAAAAATTGAGTAAAGTTTGGGAGATAACGGGCAGCCTTGAGGTGTGCCTGTATTAAGAACAATTACAGACGATGAAATATTGCCAATTCTGACAACTTGCGGGCGGCTAAGTAAAAAGTCGAGTACCCAGTTACAGATAAAACTGACATAAAACTGACAAGAAAAAAAATTAAAATCACACATATTCTATAAACCGCATGGGAAAAGACAGGCACTATCCATTTATGAATTGCCAAAGTGTGGAACGGTGGAGGGTATAGTAAGTTTTTTCTTTTCATTTCAGTACTTACATTTGTTGAGAAACGCATTATTTGTGACTATGTGTCTGCAAGAGTCAGTTGGTTTTTTTTTTCGGCTTTCGCGTATTAAATCACTGGAGGTTGTTCTTGGTGCCAGCGATTTGGTTTCTAGATGTATGTGTGTATCAGTTTCAGTCTTTCTTTCCCTCTTTTATTTTGAAAATCTGTCGTATGAAGTCGGTCGTGTTTGGCTTATTAAGATACGGCGAAGTTCCCTTTCCCTATCTACAGCGCAAACTTTGTGATTAAATGTAAAACAACAAAGGCTAAACAAAAAAAAAACCAAAAAAACAAACCTTTTAACTCACAAAACTTTCAAATAATTATAAATGATAACAGTTGTCCAATCTTTACCTAATAGATAATAAGTCACAGCCAAAGGTAGGTCTAGCATTGTTTTGTGCGTGCACGGTACTTCAGTGTGATGGGTAAAAAAAAAGAAGAGAGAAACGTACTCTGGCTTGAATGCGTAAACGTTTCCACGACTTGCCCAGTCAAATGAGATAAACCCGGAAGTTGATTTCTTTTGTTTGTTTAGGGTCACAACTCACAAGTCACAACCCACCACCGACACCGTAAACTATGGGCAGGGGCCCCATATGTAACGATTGAACACTATTATTTTAAGTAAAAAACAGTCATCTGAACTTGTGAATGAAAGAAAGTTAAGGGTACATATCATCTGTAAGTATATAGACATCTATATGATATTTATTTTCGCTGAGTATAGTTTGTAGATTAGTGTCAAATCTAAAATCTACCCCAGATCTTTAGGTTGTCATTGTTGGAAAACAAACTTACATTTTACAAAGAAGATAGATCTAGATACTAATAATATCTAGACCTTGATAATTTAGAATCATTTGTCTATTGATGAAGTTACTAAAAAGTGAAAGAGCTGGAAGCACTTGAGATTCCATGAGCATCAATAAATGAACAGTAAAAATTGCCCAACCGTTCAGCATAATATCCGAGTCTCAAGCTGGGAGAGTTAGATCTAACTACTAACTTCTAACATAGAGTGATATTTCGTAAGTTTTTCTAAGGTTTTCAAGGCTGCTGAAAAACATTTAGGCATTAAAAACCGTCGCAAATGGATAGTTTAGAAGTTACGTGACACATTACATAACATCAGGTCAGGGGGGAAACCCGGTAAAAACCCGGTACAAGAACTCCCGACTCCAATCACACGGATTTTTGATGGTTTTATGGTGTTTTCGAGTACCCGGAGTAAGAAAAAGGTATTAAAAACTCTCGCCAATTACTTGTTAAGCCGTTACGCAAGACGACGTAATGGTGAGCCAGGGGGAAACCCCCCTGAAACCCTTCAAGACTCATTTCGGCTAAACAAGTAAATGACCTAAATCATAACCAAGGTACACAAAAACACCATAAAACCATCAAAAATTCGTGTGACTGAATTACATAATGTGGGGGGGGGGAGAATCCCCCCTGAAACCCCCCTTTAAAAAAAAACAACTAGCTTATAGATCGCTACCAAAAACACTGACCTCAATTTTTATCAACTGGCGGTTGCACGTCCTCTGAGTCTGACTCCCCCGACTCCGAGTCGCTTGAGTCCTCTGAGTCACATGACTCGGAAACAATTTCCGGTTCAGGAATAAGGGTTCAAATTGTGTTGGATGGGGAAGGGTAAAGCTTCGGGCCTCCACAAAGAATTTGTGAAGCACTTGGGCAGGTTCTGACGAAGAAATGAACAAGTACCGCGAGAGATACTGTTTCAAATAGAGGCTACGGATTCTGGGGCGCTTCACCAGATCCACAAAATGTTCTTTATGATTTATCTTGTCGTGGCCATATCCGTACTGATTAATAGTGCGGCATGCGGCCCAAGAATCACTGTATATTTTTGTTCCTGGGAGGATATATATACTTTCCAATCAATGGAAGTAGGGCTTTGGCATCTCTTCTGTCCTCCTCACCATTAAGAGGCACAACTAAACGTTTCTTGGAGGTCCGTTCAATGCCCCCGAACAGCCACACTTGGTTCCAAATACGGCCCCTTTGGTATTTTCGCAGCACAAGTAATGTCTCATCAATTTCTACCTCTGTTCCAGAGCCACCAATGGGTGCTTGGTTTGAGAACCACTGCTCTGTCACCTCACTTGAGAAAGAGCGCCAATCCACTTAGGTCTTTGAAGACAAACCTAAACACTCAATTACTGTCTTTTTATCCCAGTGTGCACTAAGGAAGTGATTCACAAAAAGCACTATTTTTCGAGGAGCGATGTGACTGTTAGCTAGAAAAGAACCTTTATATTCCGACACAGAATACGAACACACTTGCTGTTTTCTTGTTTTTGGAATCAAGCAACTAGCCCTACACCGCCACAAATGGTCTGACTCCCGATATGTGCAGGGTTTCTTGCAGTGCGGGCACACAACTGGTTAAGGTAGAACTCTGTGTTCTCGCAGAAAACTTACAGCTAGATCGTTGTTATTGTAAAAACGGGCAATGGTAGCAAAGTAATTGAGATGACAAGAGTCGTATGTAGGTGTTGCCATGGCAAGACTGTGAACCAGACTGATCAGCTCGCGCAAATTTTCAAAGGAGAGGGTGAAGTGGGCATGCGCCAACGAAACAGAAGTGACGTAGTTCACGGAAAAGTGACGCATGTATTGTAATGTGCATGCGCAAGAAAGTGACGTAGATCGCACGGAAGTGACACGTTTCCTCAGTGCACATGCGCAAGAAAGGTTAAGGACGAAATGAAGTGACGTAGTTAGAGGTCAGTGACGAAATAAAGTGACGCATTCGCATTGAGGACTGTTGAACCAAAACAAATTGAAAAGATCGCAAAAATATATCAAAGTTTTAAACAATCATATCTCCATAACTATTCATTTGCGACGTATTTAAATGACATATTCGTGTTCAGCATTAAAAAAGCCCTAAGAAAACATATCTTTTGAAAGCCGTAGTGAGTCGGGAGTTATTGTAAAAAAATACCGGAAACCCCCCCCTGAAACCCCCCTAAATTATCTTTTTAATGTCAGTTTTTAAATGCAAAAATCGATTTTGACACCCTTGAAAACCTAGGAAAACCTTCGAAATATCACCCTTGCACTATATTCACGATTACGTTATATGGGGTCATGGGGAAATCCCCCCTGAAACCGGTTAGGCTACAGCTCCCCCATCCTCAGAAACCACTTCCGGTTCAGGCTGTCGTCGCACTTCTTCCAAAAGCGGGGGGTAGAGCTTTGAAGCCTCAATGAAGAATCAGTGTAGCTGCTGTGGCTCCGGAACTGCAGTTAAGAACAGATGCCTGGCCAGGTATTGCTGAAGGTATCTGGAGTGAATCCCAGGTTGCTTCACCCACTCGATATCCTGCCAGAGCCTCTTGACCTTCTGCGTGTTAACCTCCGGTTCGCCAGGTTTGCCAAAGTGCTCCTTATGGTTGACCGCGTGGTTTTGATTGATTGAAGGATATTTTAGAAGCCCAATTGAACTTCAAAGGTGCTCTCAGGGCTTGGGTCCCAATGACAATGTACGGGCTGCCACCCAGAGACTAGCGGGGATACCATGACTTAGCCTCAGCCGGTCACATTATACTGACACCGACCCAACCGCGTGGTGACGGTACCCGAGTTCGCTGAGCTGACGATAAGCAGGCCAGGAATCCAAGTAGATGATGCTGCCGGGCTGAATAAACTTCTGGATGATAGGAATGAGCGTCACAGTGTCCCATACTCACCGTTTAGAGGCACAACAAAACGACGTTTCGATGCGCGCTCTATCCCGCCAAACAACCAAACCTTGTTCAAAACTCGCCCCTCTCGTACTTCCTCCGCACAATCAAGGTCTCATCCACCTCCACCTCCACTCCTACACCTCCGATAGGGTCTTGGTTAGAAAACCACTGCTCTGTCACCTCCGAACAGAAGGATCGCCAGTCACACACTGTGTTAGGAGACTATCCAAGGCAGTCCTGTATTGTCGTGTAATCCCAATGTCGACTAAGATAGTGGTTCACCAAAAGAACTAACTTCCAAGGTGCAAAGTGGCAGTTAGGAAGGAAAGATCCCTTGACCTGTGAAGCACTGAATCTGCAGTTTCTCTGTTTCTTTGTTTTAGGTACACTGTAAAAGTAGATCTGCAAATAATCAGATGGTCCTGTTATTGAAAACTAAGAAAAGTGCCGCACTTCGGGCATGGAATTCTACTGGATCCGCTGCTGATAACTCCGTCAGAAATAAAATAATCCAAAGCACTAGAATTGTAGTCGTGAAAAGTAGCAATAATCTTGAAGTAGTTTGATTCGCACGAAGAGCATGTAGCCATGTCAGTGGTTAGAAGCAAACTGACCACTTGACCAACGCTTTGTTCCTGCGACGAAATTTTACGCATGCACAAAGTCTAGAGGTCAGGCCGGACCCGGAACGAGGCTCAGACAACCAAACACACCCCTTCTACGCATGCACAGGAAATGGGCAAGGGACGAAATGAAGGGTAAAATATTCCCAACTTCAAACTGCTATATCTCTAAAACTATTGGTTTGCGACGGATGGGACTAATATTTTCGTGTTCAGCGTCGCGAAATCTGTAAGAAGAAAGTGTTTTTCTTACGCAAAATCTCACCTATTACTGTAGGCCTACTGTTCTTCCCTCCTTCAACTCCTCCTCCTCCCCTCCTCCTCCTCTTCTTCTTCTTTCCCTTTCTCTTTCTATCTTCCTCTGTGTGTTTCGTCATGTATCTGTGTCCCAACACAATGATTTTCTCTTTTTATGATGCCAGGAAAAATCTGGAAAGGAAGCCTCCACAAAATTTCCCATGATTAAGCTGACTGTGCTTTGGCTGCAAGATTTAGATCAAAATCTTTAATCTCAAAGTCAGACTTATCTACTACTAGCCAGCTAGAAAAAGACACAACTTTAGATTTGAATGAGATTATATTTTAAACTTAATATGCTGCAAGCTGGGAAGCACCCCAGAGTAAAATAAAAGCAACTTTTTATTCTGAAATCAGTTGGGGTGGCAAAATTCATAGAACTTAAACAGTTAAAGCACAGTGTGTGTTTCAGAATGCAGGACTTGGTAAAAACTTAAAGGCCTGTATTGCTCTTGCGCACTTTGACTGGTGAATCGGGAAGCTTATTTCTATACTAAACCTCCAAAATTGAACTTGATAATTATTAATTCTCATTTATATAATTCAAAGTTTTCTTAGTGTGATGTTTTTATTTCCACTGTAGCTTTTTAGATTTGGTCTCATAATTTGAAGTTTATGACTTTCAGTTCTCCTACTTCAAAGTTTATTTAGAAGGTTATCCAAGTGTCTTCCAGTTCCAGCAATTTTACTTCTATAAACCATCACAGGCTTATAAAGACTTATAATAATAAACTATTACTGCACACAGTCATCACACAATAACTCACACAGAGATGTGTATGGTTCATAGAATCATGCCCATCTGCATGGTAGAGGTGAAAGAGGAAAATGTTATTAACATTATTAGAGTAAAAAAAAAATAATGGCAAACTGTTTCAATCTGATCCTTTAAGTGTAACTCAAACCCTCCTAATTTGAAGTTTTTTTTCATTCCCAAGAGACTGGAATTTAATGAGTTTTCCACTGTATTCTGAAAGTATGCAAAGTTTTGCAAGTCATTCAATTTTTTTTTGTATGTCAATTCAATTTCTTAAGTTCTGGACCCATACTTCCAAGTCCATGAATGGAATGATATTGAAACGACATGTGATAAATGGTCATTGTTATGGTTTGTCATACAATGATGGTGCATATTTATAAATACTCTTAACATATTTGTTTTGAGACATAGTCAAAAACCAGTCAATCCTATTAGAGTTGTTTGTCCCCTCAAGTTTTTTTAATGGTGCTTATCTGGAGAAAAGAGATGTTATCATGAAAAGTTGTTTTTGTCTCTTTTAGGATGCCGGCCTTTATTAGAGGGATTTAGTTTATTGAAGAACAGTTGTGTTAGATTCTGTGGCTTACTTTAGAATTTTATGCACGTCTTTTTTTTCCCCAGTCATGCAGGCTGCTCAAAGTAATAAAAATATTGTGTGAGTGTCAACTTACCAATAACAATCCACTCTCCTCTGTGACTTTTCAAAAATGTGGACATGCACATGTCGTAAGAGAGTGAGGAAAATGTTCTTTGGCATGTCATTCATTTAAAAAAATTCCTATTTATTGTTTAATTTTGTTCAAGGTGTTATTTGTTTAAATGCAAAATAATTTATTTTAAAAGCTGCTTTGTGAGTCAGACTTTACACTCAAAATGAGTCACGAAGAAATTATTTTTGACATTTGTTCGTTTAAAAAGTGCCTCCAGTTTCTAGCTATCAGTTGTTCCCTTCAGTCTCAAAAAATTCTGTAGCAATAAATTCTCTATGTATGCACATAAGATTTTAAGCTGTATCTTTGGCATATATCTTCACCCTGCAACAGATTATGAGAGAGTATTTTGTTCAAGAAAAGCTGAGCATATTGTTCTTACACATCTCTCCATTTTCCCCCTTGTGCTGTTTTTTTCTTTTTCTACTCTAAATCCTATTCCCACTGCTATACCACTCTCATCCTTTATTTCTAGGCCATACTCTTTACCTTCGGTCGGCATCGATTACTGATTTGCTTCTCTCAATGACTATGACTGATTTTTAAGGTAGCAAGTTTTGGCTGACTCTGCATATATGTTCAGGCTAGATGGGCTCATAAAATCGGCGCGCAGCGCATGGTATGGGACTTTACTAATAATCAAGGCCTTTTTTAAATTAGCGTTTTATTATAATGAGAAAGTTAAAAAAATTATTATTGTATGGTCTATCTGTTTAATCTAAAATCTGTACCAGCATAGTCACATTTTGCCACAATCGTCCTTTGATGTAGGTGTGTCAGTTCAAAATGCCATGACTAAATTTTTAAAATTGCGATTAACTTTCATTTGGTTAAAAAAAAGTTTGAAGAAGATGACGTTGTTAGCACATAAAGGGTAACATTTCACTATTTACAAACTACATTCATGTACAACAGCTCATTAGAGGTGAGGCTAGTGTTCTGAGAGATTATTGTTATTTATGTAAAAGGAAACACACCATTTCGCTCGTTACAATCCAAATGCAGTTTATCAGTTTTTTTAGAAACAAATTGCATGCTTTTTGTAAATAAAGAATGTTCCGGTTAAATATTTTACAGGCACTGAGTTATTATTTGTCGTCATAAAAATGAGTTTGTTTGACCTCAGGCATTTACGATTTAATTGCTTCGATTGTGATTTTCAAACACCTAACTTTAGTTTTTGTACGATTGTTACATCCATGTTGTTTGGATCAACAAATTCAAACAATGTGTGCACTCTGTTACAACTTTATTGGTATTGCACACGAGTAAGTACCTTTTTTCATTTATGGCTAGAACCCCAAAAATGTTTCAACTTGAACCGCTATAAAGTATGAATTCACATATTTCTTTAGTGAAACCCTGCGAGGTCATCAGGAATATTTCCGTTGTGTTCCATGGATATATTAGAACTCTCCCCACGGGCTCCAGATTGTATCATTATCTTTCCGTTATACCTTCATATATTTTATAAAAACCTATTCGTGAAGTCATTCAAGCAATGTCACCCTACACTAGAGATTCACGAATTGTAACTTTTAAAAACATTAATGCACAATAGAAATGCGTTACTTCTTGGAGCCCCATTGTCTAAAAACCCTACTTTAGTTTCCTGTTGAGGGGGTTGTCCTGTTTAAAATTGATGTTATCAGATTCTATTTATTGCTCTAGCCTCAGTTGCGTGCTTAAGTAACGTCCGAGCTCGAGAATATTGTCTCTGGGTTCTTCCTACGTACCTTATTTGTAAGCAAAAGCTGCAAATAAATGTGTGTGTGTGTGTGTGTGTGTGTGTG
>BMAT01012639.1:42281-55500 GCA_019649035.1 Elysia marginata
TGTCATTGAGCATGGATTTGTAGAGAGGTTTTTTAACTCAAGTTCTTTTCGTAAACAAATGCACTCAAGTTTTCTCCATAATACAATATCAATCTACCACTGACACTCCTTTAAGGAGTGAGTAATTTTATTTTTTCAAGTGTATAAAGTATACCCTTTTATTGCACACATTTAACAAAAACGTTTATGAAGTGCTAAATCAATATGGCCCAACATAAGATTGAGAAGCAGATCTCTTCATACAATTTCACAACTAAGGCATAAATCTTCATACACTCCTTTAACACAATGGCAGTGTTTTAACATATTGTTAAAGCGTATAATTTTTTGTTCAAATATTTGAATTTTTCTTATTACAATCAATATCAACTGCGCTCTAAAAATTGCAATCCGCTGCTTATTTTTTTTTGTGCGGTCATGATTTATCATAAAAGTTCAAAACACAACAGGTGAATGATGAACATTTTCAACATTTCTTGAGTTCAAAAGCAGAACTCTTGGAAAAAATAAAGACTTTCAAAAGTTAAAGGAAATCATGATATTTTAGAGTTATGTTCTTTTCCATCTGCAGGCCAATGGTAGGGCCTACACTGGTAGTGGATCTATTAACAGATAATTTTAGATGAAGATTTGTTATTGTATAATGAAAAGACCATACATGTATAAGAAATAGTACATAATATGTACTGTATATATATTAACTCTTAGAGTTAGAATATGAAAACAGAAAGCAACTGACTTTGTGCTGTTTGAAATTTCACTTAAAATGTTATGTATTAATCATTTAATGTTATTTACTGTGTTCGCATATAAATTCAAATAAAGATTATTGTATCATAGAAAACCATACGTGTTAGAAGGAGATGGCCCTAATTAAATAGCTCTGTGGTGATGGTGAGTGTTGATTCCTGTACTAGTTAAAGTATCTTTAAGCAAGAATTATATATCAATGATTCCATCAGTTCACCTGTCAAGCACCTGTGCCATGTGATATTCTTAAAAGAACTCTTAAATTTTTTGTTTGTTTTAAGGATGCTTACATGTGTCCTTTATGAAACTAAAGCTGACCCCCTACTCCCTCCTCTGCAGGACTAACTCTTACAGCGCGCGGGGCTGGCCAAGATATATCACCATGAGCATGAGAGAGGAGTTCCGTTGCTCAAAGCTCAGCTTCCAAGATACTTACCGTGAAAGATTTCTCACATTCCATGTAATACTTATATAGAAATTGGGTTTAGCCCTTCAGCAGTCCATTGCATGAATAAAACTTCATCTTAAGTTTGTGTTGTGAAGATGTATTAAAAAAAACAAACAGCTAGAAGCATAAGGATTAATGTTGTCATAAAGTGATTGATGTAAGAGGTTGCCTTTAAGTATACTGGCTTTAGCTGTTTTGTCAAACTTTGGAACTCTCTAAATGTTAAAAATGATACATGTAGTTGTTTGTTTTTAGACAAAATAAATGGTTTTAAATGTAAATCCTGGAATGTTTAACTCAAAAATTTTACGAAAATATGTTGTTTTAACTGCAAAAGTTTGTGTGTATATCATTTGTAACTTTTTTCAAATAACTTCTTTCCTTCGATCTCAGTCTTTCTCTGGACCCCCTCCTCTTCCCCCGCGCAATCCCCCTTTTCTGTTGACTTTTTTCACTTCTCTCTACTTCTATCATTCTTCCCTTTGCTTCTTGTTTTCCTCCTCATTGTACATTCTCTTACTTTGGCTCAACTCCCCTGCCCCCTTCTTCTACTTCCCTTTTTTTGAAATCTCTTCTTTTTTATCTCTATCTTCAAACTTCTGTGATCACATTTATCTTTCTTTCCATAGCTTCCTCTCCTTGCTTTTTTAAAGACTCTCTTTTTCTTTCTTCTTCTCTTGTTTTATTTGCAATGTTATTTGTGTTTCAAGTGGCGACTACCAGGAGTGGTGTATGTTTTGTACCGCTTGGCGTTGGCCGCTTATACTCTCACTATACTCATACGGGACATCAAGCGCAATGTAAATAAGCAAGTTCCAGAGGGAAAGGATATTCACATCCTAGTCAGTATTTCTTGTTCTTTAAATTTTTCATCTTATAATTTGATTTTTTTATAAACTCAGAAATTTAAAGGAGAGGGGTTGTGAGGGAATCGGAATGGTTAGACATATCAAGAGGCTAATTAAGTTTTAGGTGTTTTGTTACATAAGTTTATTAATTTCTAAAAGTAAATAGAAAGTGGAAAAGTCCAAGATGGTAGTTTTCAGCTCAAGATGGAACAAGGAAAATGGCAAGCAGCTTAGAGATTTAAATAAAATGGGTGTACTAGCTAGTTACTCAGCTAAAGTGAAAAAAAAGTTCTGATTTTAAATTAATCTCCTTGCAGAACAAGCACAACCAAGTCTAAAGAATTCAAACTTGGATATTTCATATATTTTTATGTTCAGATAACCGATTTTGTCTCTCTTAAATTGTATTATATACTGATTGTTTGAAATTCAGATAAATGATATTTGATAAATTCAAAGTTAAGTTTTGTTCCTCTGTGGTTTTAAATATGGAAGCTGGACTGTAACTAATGTTAATAGATAATGAGCAAGTATCAGCAAGTTAATAAAGAATGCCATTTAAATGTTGTATTTATCATAAAACAGAAGGTTAAACTGTACATGCAGTACATGATATATAGTTGTCGAGTCCTTTTTTGAGCAGATTCAACAAAACCTAAAGTTGTCAAAATGTAAAGTTGAATGCTTCTGACTGTAAAGGACAATGTGCAAATTTTGCTGGATTTCCTAATGTGGCACCCCATTACATACTGAAGAGCATCAGAGCAAGGTCTCATTCCATTTCAGTGCACTCACAATAGCCAACACTGACGTGACTGAGCACTACTCAGAAGAAGTTTTTCCAAATAGGTAGACAGGTCCGAGAAAAGGTGGTAGATGGCTTTCTCTTGGCAATTAAAGTAAGGCAGGCCTTGCAGATCTTAGTTTGGGTTTCAGTCTTTGGTTTGCTGTGCCTGTTGTGCATCATTTTATTCTTTAGGAATATGGCTATTGTAACAAACATTGTATTTAGCATCTTCTTATAAAATAGATAAAAAGATGTCAAATTCATCACACCGAAAAATTGTCTTTTCTCATCCTCATTGCCCATAGCCTTTCTGGGCTTTCCTCACGGAGTGGACCTACATCTTGCTGACTGTTTACTTCTGCTATCATGCCCTTGTTACACTGGCAGTGTACAACTCATGCCAAGGACTCAAGCTCAAATTTCTACGCAATATGGACTTCACAGAGCACAAGTATTTGTTCCGTGAGCTTTACGTCATGCCCTCAGGCTACCAGCATGCAAACAATGCTGATGATGATCCGATGGATATTGTAGACAGAAGGTTCGTAGCTGTGCAAGTTCTATGTTTATGTCTAGCTTGCTTTACTGTGTGTTTGTGTGTTTTGTGGGTTGTTTTGGTTAATCAGTCTAGAATACCAATGAAATTCAAACAATCCCTGCTGTCTGGCTATTTGTTTTTTTAGGAATGGAAAAAGTATGATGATGAAATGTAAAACATATTAGTAGCATATGAGGAAGGTGGATTTCTTTTTGTCATGGTGACTGAATTGGGGTCATAATAGGTTTCTTTTTACACATAAATGGTTTGACTTTGTTATGTTGAGTTGAGTAGGCCTACTTAGAGGTTTTTGTGATAGTCACTATGTTGGTTTGATTTCATCTTCATGGATAATTTAAAGGTGGCACTGAAGTCGCTCTAAGCTGTCCATGCCATTGGTGTTTTAGTTCAGCGTTACAAACAAGGGAAAAGACAGAATCCAAGTACTCTCAATAATACATTATGTTAATTCAAAATTCATAAATATTGAAAGGATTGGGGTTTTTTAAACTTGAGGATAAGAATTGGACACAACAAGTGAGCAGCACGGTTGTAAAAATCAGAGCAAACATTGCAGTCAAAATTTTCAAACACTTAGTTATGTTGCCTCAGTTAATCTTATTTTGTTTTAATAAATAGATTTAAAGGGGAAAGTCAAGGTTTTTTTTTCTTACCTCACAACATTTGAACTGCATCTTTTTTCATGGTAATCCTTATGCTTGACGTGTCAGTCAAGACTTAGCAGCAGACTGAGAAAATAATTTTCTTAAAGCTTATGCAGTTTTGGTCTTCTCCCAGCAATCATAATTCAGGGCTCGATGAGATTGAAACAAATCCAAGATCAGCTGATGATGACCCCATGGATATAGTTCAGCCGAGGTTTGTTAAGGCATGCACTCAAACTGCATGTTGTTAGCTGGCTTCTGCTTCTGAGTGTGTCTTAAGGGCAAGAACTAACTCTAGAAAATTTGTATTGCACTTTTTGAATAGTACTAGTGAGGAGGTGGCTAATTGTTTGGCTGAGATGGGCGGACTAGTTAGTTCACTGTCACAGCTTTTAACATTTGATAACTAACCTTTCTAATCCCCCTAGATTTATTATGTAAGTGTGATGGAAAATGCACTGCAATTCTGAATAAGCTATATACACGTATAAACTATGAATCTGTTTTTCCCTTGCACTACAAATATTCATGTCAATTTTGTGCTTATATGATTTGCTATTGTAATGCACATTCAACTGTAATCAGTCAACTTCACCTTAATCTGTTTTTATGTTATCATGCAAATTCTTTTCAATCACTGAAATGAGCAAAAAAAACTGAAAGAAAGTTTACCAATGCAGAGTGAATTATCAAAACTGGTTGAAAAAAAAAAGGTTTTGAAAAGGATGAGTTAATAGTTAAATGAAATGTTTTCAGAAAAAAAAACTTCATACTAATAGGACTAAATTTTCAATGAATAAAATATCTTTAAAAAGTATAATTAACTATGTTCTCAGCAATTAAAATTGAAGTAATGCTTGCAGAGTTTTAAGCACTAATTTTCTTATAAATAAAATATCCAAACCTTTGGATGACTTCTTGTTAATGGTGCTTTAGAATATTGAATTGGGTTTGCAACTTTTAGTTTCAAATAATGTTCAAACTTGTGAAAATTTGTGTTGTTATTTACATTTGTTATCAAATTTTGCAGTTCTTTTTGAAACTGGTAATGAGGAAAGGAAATTCCTGTTGCTGTTAAAACTAGTATTCTTTTTACATCCTACATATCAATCTTATTCTACTCTTTTTTGTGTGCTACCCTCTAGCAGTCCCACTCACACATGATTGTCCTGTATCATCTTGAAACCACCAATATTCTATATTGTATTCCTTCTTTTAATTTTAATCTTGTTGCACTTTATCTGTTTTTTTTCTGAAGTCCAGAGCACTGCAAATTAACTCATCACAAAAATAGAAGTAACTCTCTGTAGTTTCACACTTCTATATCCCATTTAATTTTAAGAGCAAGTTGAGCATAGGGGTATTGGGGGTATGGGGGTCCCATGGTCAAATTAGAGATTTGTTAAAATAATGAAATTTTGTCTTTTTCTCAACACAATGGCAGCAGTTTTATTTGTTCTTATATGAATATTTTTTTTATAAATTTGAAAATAAGGGCTGCGTCAAAGTGCTATAAAAACTCTGTTATTTCAATAGGAAAAACAATGGCTTCAGCATATAGTATAAGCTATTGCCCCTATTATTAACCCTAGCCTACAGTATACTTTAGGAACAGTCCCCTTTCCAAGCATGCAATTCTAACACAAATGCCAAACAGGGCAAAGGCCATTCAAATTCATAGGAATACTTTCTATAGTCTTGCTTCTTGTTACCTTTAGCCTCTAAAAATAGCTGATATCTTCATTTTACATCTAAATTGCGTTACACTGGCAATGATTTTACTTGGGTGGCGACTGGCGAGGTGACAGAATACTACATGCTGAACTGCAGGCACACATCAGACATGGGGAGGATAGAAATACACAGTTGCATTGCCTAAAACCTCAGGGTTCCTTTTCCCCCTTCTATTTGATTTTCTTTTACGTTTTTCTCAATATTTCCTTTTTTCACATTTATCTTTTTATCTCCAAAAGTTGTTGAGCAATTCACTTCAAATTTTGTATGTAACTTGCGAATGCACGATCTTGGTTTTTTTTTAGAAAATTGAAGGTTTTTATCAATATCTTATTTTGTTTTCGTTTTACATGTTTTTTAAAGTACTTTTTGGCACTTTTATCTGTTATGCAAATTTTAAAAAATTATAGGAACTTTTTAAAAAGCAGCTGCAAATAAATGCTTCTGACAAAATATCTGAATTGATGTAGTAAACAATCGCTTTTTACAGAATGCAAAAACATTGCATAGATTTGACTTATAAGAGCCAAAAGCTTACTATTTTTTATCCAATATGGCTGCTACAACAATTGTTTTCCATGACAACCAAACATTGGAAATAACAAAATAAACGTTATTCTTTGACTTTAGTCACATCATTTTGAAACACAAAAACAAGATCTTATTATGATAAAGAAAAAAAACGCCTCTGTCTGTCGCTCTTGCCCTTATTTAAACCATGCATCCATTTATTATATTTACTGATTCCTTTTATATAAAAAGAACTGTATGTATTTTTGAACATTGAGGTTGTTGATGCTTAGGCTTTTATATACAGTGGAATTCGGAGAAAGTCAACACCTCAATGCCAAAAAAAAAGTGTTGACTAAGCGAAGTTGATTTTGTCCATTTTCAGGGAGGAGGGAGGGGGGGTGTAATATAGTGCAAAGTGTAAGAGCTAGATGAATTCAACCAGCGCAGTGTGACTACTAGGAAGGTACTTGGAGAAATGATGAAGGCTGGCCTAGGCTAGATGTAGACACGTTGATAGAATGCGTAGGTGTGTGCACAGAAACAATATGTTTGCATAACATTAAATTTGTTGGACTGGTGTGGCAAAGCGAGAAGGAGTGGGAGAGTCGTGAGTGAACTGCCCCAATCAGCACTTGTCCAGCCGTGCTAGCTCTCCCCTCTCCCCCAGTAGCCCTCGCCATGCCAGTGGGCCCAGGCAGGTGAACATGCACTGCAGGCAGTGTCTTGAATCTTGAATGGAACCAAAGATCGCCCACCCACCCACCTCCGCTTTTCTCTTTGTCTCTCCCAAGACCCATCTGTGGTCTCTCGATTTCTTTCCATCAGGCTACAAGGTGTTGAATTTAAGCAAAAATAGGTTCGAGGCAATTCGCTTAATGTGAAATAAAATCACTTAAATAAAGCTGGAAAAAAAATGGGACTGTTGCGAGGTGTTGACTTTAAGCATGAGTTGACTTCAAGTAAGTCGACTTCTTTCAGATTCTACTGTACATCTGCTGTTTTTTAATAGTATTCATTTACTTGCTCTATCAACACAATGATTGAATAACTTAAATATTGCATTGAAATTGCATTTTTGAGAATAAATCATATGTGAAGCTGCCAAGGTGAATGAGGAAGTGAACCTCTAGAGATATAGCATCTTGTTATTGTGCACTTTGAATTCTGCTCAAGACAAAGTTCCTTCAATCAATTTTCAGTTAACTCGATTCTTTTTTGTGTGTATGTCCAATGGGTACAATTACTGTAAATTACATATATATTAATAAGGACTTACAGGTAACTCAATTTTTCACTGAAATCGTTGTTGTTGGTTATGTGATTATAGTTGATTAATGGTTAAAAACTTTTTAGTTATTTTGCTTTATCTACTAATAGTAGATTCTTGTTTTCAAAGACTTCCACTAAAACCCAGCTTGGACTACCCACATATTTATTTTACTAATTATTGTAAATTCAACTCATTGAATTTGAGAAGAAATATCAAAATTCTTTACTTTACAGTAGAACATGTCTACAACGGATTTCAAAAGAAAAGTCCTGCTGTAGGCATGTTCCTGCAATTATTCGAAATGTAAAAGGGAGTAGTTGAAAAAAATAATTCCTCTTTGATGGCACCCCCATAGACAGGCAACTAACAAAAACCCCACACCTTTTCCTGTCCCCCCCACACATGATTGTCCTGTATCCATTCACAGTTTTACAAATGGTATAAGCTTAGAATTAGATACCTGTACACATATCACATCACTCTAGGTCTCCTCTCACTGCACTGGACTGGCCAATGATATTACATACCATACTCAGACCCCTCTCCCTTCCCCTAATACATTACAATGCACACTTATTTGTGAATAAGACAAACAAAGAGCCGCATAAACCTTACATTGGCTTGCAATGCAACTGCAAGCATAAATGATTCATGTGGTTCTTAAGTAGGTTTGATCTAATTGTATATTTAAAAAAAATTTATAACGTTGATGAGTTTCATCTCCTTTATGAGGCTAACTTTAACTTGCAAGTTGCTTTTACCATGATAGGGCTTTGCAATAAGCGAGTAACCAAGAGTGGAATCCGTAACATACATGATTTATGTTCTATTTTTTTCCTAAATAACAATACCATACAAATTCAAACAAAATGTTCTCTGTTGTCTATGTTATTATTGATGGATGGATAGGCTTACCTATATATTAATAAACTGTATGAGGTGAGGATATCATTCTTTGGCTGGATATCATTCTTGATAATTTGAGATTTCTGGTTTCATACACATTGTTTTCAAGCCCTTGTACCCAATTTTGAATTTTTTGTTGGTTTATTATGAATGGATTAAGAATTGAAATGTTTTTATTATTCAAAATATTTCTATTGAGCCGTCCTAAAATGTTGGGTATTAGATATTTTAATATGCCAAAATATCCTCTCAAAGCTGACTTTTCCAAAAACTTTTTCTTATGTGAATCTATAAAAGTCTAATACTTTTTAAAGAATTATGATAATTTGTAGTATATTTTAATATTTTTAATCAATAAATGCACAGTGCAAAAATATCATTTTCTTTGAGTGTAAAGATTTCAACATCCAAGTCGTTTGTGTTAGTGTTAGTTAATATTGCTTGAGTAAGTCTCACTATGTTTTCTGCTCTCTCCCTCTCTTTCAGTGACACAATCCCATGGTACCTGTGCCTGGTGTGGATTCTTTTCAACACTGCCAGCGTATTTGCCCTTGTTGTAACACTTGTATTCTGGACTCTGCTGGCCCAAGAGATGCATGCTTCTGATCTCTGGAGTGAGGATAACCTGCAAATCCATCTAATGAACAGCGTGTTGGTACTGTTAGAGCTGAGCCTTACTGCAATACCAGTGCGCCTATTACATGGTGTGTATCCTCTCATTTATGGACTGACGTACGTCATCTTTGCGGTGGTTTACTGGTCAGTAGACCACCGCAATGTCGTTTATGATTTTCTAGACTTTGGTAAGTCACCAGGCGCAGTGGTTGCCAGCATTCTTGTAATTGGATTTATTCTTGTACCTCTTCTGCAGCTGATTCTTTATGGACTCTACAGGCTTAAACTTTATACATTCCGCCAATTCTGCTGGAACTGAAATTTCACAACATAATGATAAAAGGTTGAACGTGCCATCGAAAGTGTCAATTTTTTACCTGACATTGTGCCTCATTGTGTATATAACATGATAATTAGCATACTGCCTTGCAGTAGTGTTACTTTCTTGTAAATTTATCAGAGATATTTTTGCTTTTTATTTGAAAAAAAAGGAAATTCTGGAAGACATAAAAAAGTCCAACTGATGTGAAAGAAGATAGTAGGGTTAGCTTAAGTTAACTATGACATGCATCACCTGTACTGTTTCCCTGAATTTGCTGTTTCCACTGTAATCTGTTGCCTGGCAAGTCTTATACAATGTTGGTGTAGTTGGGGCTTCAGTTGGCTGCACAATATGAAACTTTTAAATAGAAGAGACTTAACCAGGTGCCCTTTAATGCTGACATATTCTGCCTAATTGGCCGGAAAGCCTCAAGGCTTAGTGTCCCACTGAGTGCTTTGCAACACTAGTTTTTGTACTGTTTAGGAAAAGAAAAAAATACTTTGAACATCATTGTATTTAAATTTTGTTCTTTTAATTATAGTTGTAGAACATAATATAATGCACCTCAGTTTACCTTGTCAAGATGTGAGAGTGTTGTTGTAAGGTTTTTTACAGTGCATTACAGCAAAGATAAGCACCAGCCTTTTATCAGGAAACAGGCGTATATTTTTTATAATGCCTCTCAGTTTTTCATTTTATACAACAGCACTATTTTAAAACGAGGATATTTTGCTGATACAGTCGGACCCGCGAAATCGGGAAACGCGAAATCAGGAAAAATCCCAGGGAACGGAATTTTTTCTATGTAAAGTCATCGTGAAATCGGGAAATTTTACCCGCCTAATTGGGAAAAAAATCCGTAAATGACTGTCAATATCAAGTGTTGACGGCATGTTATTTGCGGTCTAGACATAGGGAAAGCGCATCACTCAGGCGTTATGAATGAATTAGCACACAGGTAATCGATAAATGTTTGCTCCGTGCTTAGGCGACGTTTAGCAAGATGCTTGGGAGGGGCGACGGTCTCCGGTCAGTTCATTCCAGGTAGACATTGGTCAAGCTGTGTTTGATCTAATGGGTAATCTGGCAGATGGAAGACACGCGCCAGACATGGGTTTTTAAGAAAGAGCACTGTTTTCTGTGTTTGTTTTGTTAAGTTGTAAAATGTTGACCTCTGCGTGTCAGTAGACTCAGTGAAAGTGTATAAAATTGTGGCTAAAAATCTAGAGCTTTTATTCATTGAACACCACTCAATGTGAAAGATGGCTTGCAAGAAGAGAGTTGATTTGTCTTTTGATGTTAAACTTCAAGTTTTGGACGCTCTTGAAAATCCAGGGGCAACAATAATAAAATATCACTCCCTCCCTACTCTTATTCTTTTTCTTACTCACAAACACTTTCTCTCCATCTATCTAACCCCCCCCCCCACCCCCTCTTTCTCTCTTTCCACCTTACATCCATTAACACTCTTCCTTATCTCCTCCGTCTTTTAACTTCTCTCTCTCTCTCTGACTATGTCTCCATCTCTTCCTTCCCTCTCTCTCTTACTCTGTCTGTCTCTCTCTCTGCCTGAGTTTTACATTTATTTCCACGAGAGGTCCAATTTGTAGTAAAAAATATGCAAAGACCCGGAAAATCGGGAAAACCCGGATATTTGGGAAAAGATGCCTTCTCCCGAAATTTCCCGATTAAGCGGGTCCGACTGTATTACAAAAATCTCAAAGCGAAAAGCCAAAATATGTTTTATGACAAGGGAAATATCCTTAAAACACAAAATTCTTTGCATTTCTGCTAGAGATTCTTTCCAACAAGATTCTTTTTATTTCTTCTGTATATTTGTGCAAGTTTAGCTATGTTTTGTCCTTCCTAAAGTATGTTTATGGTAATATTACAAAATTGTTCATATAAATTATATGTTACACTACTCAGTACATAGTGCCAAGAGAATCATCTGAAGTAATAATAGTCATAATCTGTATGGATTGAGTATTTACCACTTAACTCAACTGGTTCAAAGTTTTTATACATTTTTTGTGAAATGTTTATTATTGAACAAGAGTGAGCAAAGACTACCCCTGTTAACAATAGGATAATCTGCTTTCTATTCTTCATTTGCCTCAAATGCACTGTACCAAACATGTAATAATTTCGCCTCATTTTTTTAGAATCATTCCATTTGAATTTCATCAGTTAGGTCTTGGTGAAAGGGCAAAGTTGATGGGGAAACGTTTTATTAATAAAGGGCTCAGGTTTCATTATATTCAGATCAATTTCAAATATATTTTAGAGACAAAGTGTAGGTTTATTCTGAACATGAATCTGGGAATGGTTTCTATTTGCAAGTATTAGTTGTACAGGTAATGTCCATGTACGAGGTGAAGGCTATGATATAGTAAAGGTGTGTGTGTGTGTTGTAATTGTGATGTTGGTTTCCATACACTTGTACAACTGAATACCCTTTGTAACAAAATCAAACATCTTGGTGAACAACTGTTGAAAGCTTTATAAAACAGTTTCCTCTTTCTATGATAAGTAAGATAAATATTTATTGTCCTTTCAAGAGGCACATTGTTTTGGTTAACGCAAGTAACATAGAGCTTTCAACATGTATTTTATTCTTATTGTCTGCAGATGCAATAAGTACACCAATTCATTATAATATTATTTATAAATCAAAATCCAAATGCTCCATACTGTTATCTTTTAAGCATAACTTTGTAAATAAAAAATGGGAAGTATATTATTATGTGAAATGGCATCTCTATAGAATATGGAAAATATTTGTCTTTGGCTGGTGTTTGAAAAGGATACTTAAATCTTTTACTTATGGTTTTGTGACAGGAAAATAGAGAAGCCTTCGCAATATATTTTTAAAATTTATTTACCTATGTCTTTCTATACTGTAACTAGATGAACGTTTAAAAAACAGAGAGAGAGAGAGAGAGAGAGAGAGAGAGAGAGAGAGAGAAAAGTGATGGTATAGTGTCTTATGTGTGCATAGCTTTTTAACTTCAGAAATTTTTTTTTTTTGAAGTATATCTGTAAATGTCTTTGGTGTTTTCTCTTTTATTATGAAAAATAAATAAATAAATATAATTTTATATATTTCATGTGTTTTTATAAATAATATTTTACACTCCACTACAGCATTCTTTTTAAACTGTTATCTTGAAAGTATATCTTTCTTTTTACATGACAGCTATTTGAGTAAAATCCATTTGATCTTATGCATTCCTATGTTTATGAAAACTTTTATAAAAAGTTTTTTTTTAAAAATATGATTTTGTAAGCTTGTCATTGTATGAATGTTTCATTGATTTCCAACTTAAGAATTTCATTTTCTTTTATTACCTTTTCACTGATGGTATACTATAGTATAAAAATTGCACTTAATAGTTCATTAAATTAAATTGTTTTCAAAATGAAAAAGTGACCAAAAAATTGCCTTGTTTCCCGAATCACATTTGGGTGCCCTAAAACACAATTTTATTTTCTTGAGAGATATTTTGCTAATGCATTTTTGTTTTAAAATTTCGCTGATTTCATAAATCAGGCCATTGCTATGGATAATCTTTAAAAAAAGGCACAACTGGAAACTAATGAATTGTCAAAACACACTCATGTTCTGTGAAATATTTTATTAGAAAGAATTTGTTTTTAATATGCATACAGTTCTACTGCTGGCCACTCTCAGGACAAGGGGCTTGTAAATTTCAATCCAAATATTTTAATAGTAATTTTTTTTAAAGAGAGTGTGGCTTACGCTCTCATATTTTCAACAGAACAGTTTGAAATGCTTTACATTTCAGTTTGCCTAAGTTTT
>BMAT01012639.1:55935-70058 GCA_019649035.1 Elysia marginata
TTTTTAATGCCATGTTGACAAGCAGATTGTAATAATATTGTATGTATTTGGTTCTGTAAAGCCAGTGCCTCTCTGTATTGTGCAAATAAAATGTGCCAAATAATATGTACAATAACCTGCCTTTTTAAAATTATTTTGTTCTTCTATTTTGTAAAATCAAGAAAGGTTTTCTGTTTTCTTATCTTTTTTGTGCCTGGAGATCTGTTTTATCCAACAGCTATGTGGTACCAGCATTAAACAAACATGATAAACATGCATTGTACAGGACGTTTTTGTGCCACATTTTTTTCCAAGATAAACGAGATAGTTGATAGGCCAAAAGAAACAGGTAGTTTTGAAAACAGTTTCTCATGCAATCCATCCACAGTCAAGCAATCCAAAAGAAGTAAAATAAATACTACAGTACAATCGACTGCTGATAAATCAGTGTCTCAGGGGGTTTAAGATCAATATAAACTTATCCATACATATTCTCAACTATCAATGGTTGGGGGATGGGGGGGGGGGTAACATTTGAAAACTAAAAAGTTTAAGTATGTTGGACAATTGTGATTACATGGTTACTTCTCCTGATACTAGCTATTGCCAAATCAATTCCAACTGATGGTATTTGTAGTGAAATACAAGAAGAAAAATTGCGATTGGACTTTTTTGAGCATTTTGTGCAGAGGTAAATGTAGGCTATAACTTGGTGTTGGTTTGATCAACAGAAACAGTTTGATTGTGAACTTCAAGACTGTCAAAACTGATAAGTGATAAAGAATTGAAAATGTGCCATGGTGTAGGTGTGTCAGAAAAAGAAAGTGGAGAATGTATTTCTAGATCTATGCCGAATCTTACAAAGACAAGGCCTTAAAAAGTAACAATTACATCTATTTATTTTACTGATGAGAAGACTGGACATGGAAAAGGCCTTAAGCTTATTGAGCATGGAGAGAAAGGTGAGGAGGGGGTGGGGGAGTGGAAAACCCATCGGCTAGGCCATCCCTGACTATACTTTTACATCTTACTAGACCTACCTAGCCAAAGTGACTTCAACCCTTTGTTAGACTTATGATTGTGACATGAGTGTGTGAATTGCTGTGTAATCAGATAGTGGGGACAAGGTGCTGCATAATGGAATGCTTGTGTTACCTCTCAGTCTCATTATAAGACGACCGCTTCTCTCTTTATTACAAGAGGAAAGTAAAGATCGACTTATTTAGAAAGATTTATTGAATACAAAGGGAAGTGGGGCAGGGATATAGGGATCTACTTGACTGTCATGATGTATTTTGGGTATTTTTCTTTAATAATTGACCTTCAGTTATAAGGAATACCCATTTGAATAACAACCAGTCCTTACGCGTTGCATTTCAGAGACTGGAATGTGGAAAGTTACAATTTAATAACAGAGTATATTCTCAACTTTTCATAAATTGTTTCTTCATAAAAACAAATATACATACTAATAATAATATTGTTATGTCTTTCCAGCAAACTATGCTTACCTCATACAAAATTTAACTTTCGGGAGTTCAGAAAAATGTATTTGGTTTAAAGTTTAAACTATCAAGACCTTTGGATGTAAAAAGCTTTTGAACTATGAGGTCCCCAGTTTGAGTCCTGCTTTTGGCACTTCAGTGTTTAGTCCTTGAGAAAAGCTATTTTCACACATTTCGTCACCTCACTTATCTATTAAAGGAGTACCTGACTATAGGCAGTGAAAGATCTTGTTAGTATACTTTCGTGATGCGGTTTTTTTCTCCTCTGTGAGCTCAAAAGGCGATTTGCTGGCAATTGCCTGTTGGGGAACCCATGTAAAGCGCTTGAAGTATATTAGTGGATGAGGCGCTATGTAAAGGCACTCTTCAGTTTACTTTAAAACTTGCTACATTTGACTCATTTAGATAAATCGTTATGATGTTAGACATTTGATCCAATATTTCCAGCAAGACAAAATTACTGCATTTATATTAACTCATGGCATGTCACATCTCATGTTGACAATGCTTTTGGGATCTGATATTAGATCCAATTGTCTTGCTTGTTCTTAGCTATAGCATCAGCAGGATTATATTTAGAATAATAGAAATCACAATAGAACGTTTAACAACTAGCATTTTGACAAATAATGATGAAAGTGACACCACAGTAGTTAAAAAAACCCAGTTGAAATATTTTGTTCAGTTGAAAAGGATAACGTTTTGTGCTAGCAAAAGGGCATATTTCAGAGATTTTGACATGTGCATATTGCTGTGTTTGTAAGATCATCACCCATCTTACAGTACAGAAAGATTTAACTTGTGATGAGCAATTTTTTTTTCCAATGTGAAAAATGGAAATAGCAAATCTAAAAAAAAAGTATTGATGTAATTTCTATCATGTTAAATCTTATTTTAAAACTATAAAAAAGAGTTATGTCATTTCTGCCAGCCCAGTGACAATAACAAAAAAAAAACCTCATAAACAAACAGCTTGCAGTAATAATATTAAAAAAATACCTGCACATAAAATACTTGGAATTCAATTTAAAGACTTAACAAAGAATGAAAACATTTTCAACAATTATTTATTTCATTTACATATGCAACTCTGTCTAGACTGATATTAACCTAATGTTGTTTTAAAAAAAAATTAAACCTGCATTTGTAATACAGGCTGTACATACAGGAAAATACATATAACAGAGGGAAAACACTTATTTCATTAAGAAAAGAAATTCTGTTTCTCATTTTCTTTTTTTTTTCTTCCAAATATGAATTCCCATTTTCACGCCCTATGTAAAAACTCTGTACAAAAAAAATACCAAAGAAGTAAAAGTAATTTAAACCTATAAACTCTCAGATAAAACATATTGAGGAAAATACACTAGAGTCATGAAAGGCAAGATTTTTTCATTTAAGTTTTCAATAAATGTTGAGTCCAAATAATTCAAAGCTATGTTACTTGTTTAAGACACAATGTATTCAGATAACAGCTTATATCTCTCTTTTAAAATAATCATATGCTGATAATTCAAGTCTTATAAATTTCAAAGTAAAACTTTGTTACTGTGGGGTTTGAAAAATCTGGACTTGACTATGTATATGAAAGGAAACATTACAATGATACTGCCTAAAAGATTGAGACAATTATGATCCTTTCACAACTTTTTTTTTTCATTGAATCTTGAGAAGTCTTAACACAGATTCTTGCTGGTATAGCTATTTTTCACAAAACTTAAACAATGGCTGTGCCCAGTGCAAATAACTCAGACTAAACACGATAGTCATAACAACAAATCCCTTAGGCCGACCTTTCTCTTCTTTAACACAACTTAATGTCTGCATTCAATATCTCAGTCTAACTTACACATAATGCATCTATCTATAAATCTGAATTTCTTATTTAACATGGTCAAGGCAAGTAGCCTACTATAAATTTTGTTTTAAACAGAAAGCAAAGACAATAGTCGAAGTAGGTTGAAAATTGAAATATCACAATATTAACATTGTCCAGCCTTTAGTTGTTTTTTTTTTAATTTCTTCCTTTTTATCAAGAAGAGTTTGCAGGATCAACATGTTTATAAATTTAACTCTATATATTAGGCTGCATTTTGAATAGGTGGCAGCACAGCGTGTCTGTCTGAGCCTGGCCTGGCAGCTGAGTCTGGGCGATTTGCTGAGATTGGTCTGGGATGGGCGGCATCAGCAGCAGCACGTGAGCGTGAGTTTGCAGAACTGTAGCCTTGTTCATCAATCAGCTCTAGCGGGTTCACTTTCTCTGTTGGCAGCAAACCCCGGGATGTGCCTCCTCCAACAGCCCCTGCATTGTTTGTTGTGCTATTGTTGTTGGGACCTACCCCTCCCTTTCCTGCACCACCTCCCTTGCTCCTTCCTTTGCCACCCTGTTGAAGCTCAGTGGCCGAGTCAAGGTCCGAGAGGTTAGTGCTGGAACTTGCATCACTAGAGCTTGAGTCTGCTGAGAGAGGCCTGGTCCCGCCGCCTGCACCGCTTGTTCCAACGCCAACCCCAGAAGCTCCTACGCCACCCCGAGGAGTTTGATGCTGATTGCCTCCCCTTGTAGTTGTGGCTGTGGCGGATGTGACTGTGGTCTGTTGCTGCTCACCAAGCGGTGCTGACAAAGCTCTAGGTTCGGATCCTTGCTGTGCTGCATCCTCTCCCAGTCCAACCTGTTGATCTACAGACTGAGGAGCTGTCTTCGGATAGCTGAAAGAGGGAAAAGAAGGAGATATAAATTTGAAGACCTTATGAATAATATAATGTTTATCTTGCATAAAGCTATTTTAAATAAGAACTTGAATTTGCAGAAACTTGTAAGAGCAGTGCAATACTAAGACAACGTTAAGGAAGAGGGATGAGTTATAGCTTGTAGATATACATGATAGCCGTAAAAATCTGAATATTACCGTTACTTTTTCTCTGTTTTTGGTATTACCTAATTATTATTTCTACTTTTTCTTTACCATAATAATGCTTTTGAGATTCTTCAAATTATGCCCCTTTTTGTAGTGAGGGTAAAATTGGTACAAAATTCTTGAAAATTTTCATATTTTTGATTGCAAATCTTTAGGTTTTTTAGTGCAAAATTAATAATTTTTCCGTGCAATATTCTGCGGTAACAGTTTTGGTTAAAAAGATCTTGATGCAGTGCAATCTTGAGACTCTTTATTTCTTGTAGAAATAAATTTTTAAAAAGTAGAAGTAAAAATATCCAAACCTTACCTAGTAAGAAGTTGCTCATATAGTGGAGGCACATAGCCTGAGACTACATCTTTAGCAGCACTGTGGCGACGCTTGATTGATTCCTCTTCCTGCAGATAAAAAATAAATGTAGATATTTTAAAAAGTTTATTTCCAACGAGTATACTACTTTTCAACATGAAAACCATCTGAAAAGATTGAAAATGAACAGCAAGATATAAAAACAAGAATAAGCTTTAATCAATTGATGCAACAACATTGTGCCTGATTTTCAGTTAGCTCAATAAGCTAAACAGATAGAAGCGGTATTTGAGCTATTTTTCAAAACAAAGACAAAGTAATACAGTCTGACCTGCTTAATGAGGAAATTGGGGGAGAAGGCTTCTTTTTGCGATTTCCCCTGATTATTATTATAAAAAAAAAGAAATGCATTGTGTTCAGGCACATATAATTTTTATAAAATATACAGAGCGAGATATAGAGAGAGAGGACGAGGAGAAGAAGAAGAAGAAAAAAAGAAAACAGCAAATTTATTCCCCCATTCTGAGACTTGGTTCTATTAAACTCCTCGGCAACTTTCGCCATTGCTGATCATAGAATCTCAAGTGCTTCCAGTGCTGTAAGTTTATCATCAATAGACAAATCGACTCTTGTCTTGCAAGCCATCTTTTACATCAAGAGTTCATCCATGAAATAAACTTTCTGTAGGTAGTTTAATGGCAAACTTATATGGAGATAATGAAACTTTCCAATTAAAACAATGCTTTCATACATGCTCATGGTTACACTACAGCCATTGGTAGTGCTACACTCTAAAAAAAATTTTACAACACCATTTTCTGTTGAAATGACCGTAATGTTAGCATCTTATCTGGCAACTGTCTCGCAGCTGTCAGTTTACCAGCTCAACCAGTGTCCACCTGCAATGAACGGGCCCATGAAGTCTACAGCGTACAATGTTCACTTGGCGGCGCCATGTTCCTAGCTTTTTCTTAAATGTGGTTAAAAAAAACAACACCATTTAATGTCGACTATGCGCAGAAAAGCAATTTACCGACCCCTGTCCATCAATTCATTCAAAAGATATAAGTGGTGTGCTTTTCACATGTTAAAATGGAAAATAAACTGCAACCAACACCTCATTTTAACAATGATATCTAGATTTTTTCTTCATTAAATGGGTAGCATTGAAGTTTATCTTGGACGCAAAACATCTGGAAGGAAAATTCCTTTTGCATGCCAAAAGTTTGTAGCTATGACTTTCTTCACCGAGGCTGTTAAGGGTAGGACAGGATTGATGCTTCAAGGTCATGGAAACCCTTCTTGTTTAAGGGATGGTGTGGTGGACCTAGGTCTTATCTCCCATGATCACATGATCCAGAAAGGTTTCAGGAAAATGTTCTCTATTGAAGGGTTCATGGGAAATACTCCGAAGATTCGAAAAGTTCATAAACACAGATCAAGAATGATTTAAGAATCTTGACAGGAATTTCTGTACGGTGGGTATTTTCTCCTTAGTTTATACGAAGCTGGAAAAATGGGTTGATCTTGAAAGAGATTACATTGAAAAGTAGCTTTGAAGCATTAGTTGACTGAATTTGCAATTGTTCAGATGATAAGCAAGCAATGGCTAAAAGGGAATATTTTCTAATAACCCAATATTAAATGAAGAAAAAAAGTGCACTGAAACTCTTATTTTCTACACAACAATGGAACTTTTTCCATTCTGCCTTCAAACCATTCATACATAGACCTAAGATAATTGGCTGTGTTTGCTGTGTGTACTTACCACAATACCACGACTAACTGGTGCACCTGAGCCGACTCTAGTGGTTCCTCTTTGTGATAAGCTGTCTGGAATGCTGGGTTTTGACCAAGTCCGGGCTCCCATTTGATTGGATAATGCTGGTCCACCAGCTCCACCTACACTGCCTACTCCACCAACTCCAGGGACGGCAGCAAATGGTGTTTGGAAGGCTTCTGTTGCCTCACGAGTGTCTGTGATGGTGTATGGAGCAGCGGTAGATGCCGGGGTGGTAGCACTTACACCCAGGTAGTCCATGACAAGCCTGCGCATCTGGCGGTAGGCCTCTGATATATCGTCTGCATGAGAGACAAGAGGAGCATAGATTACTCGCACAAGAAAGGCAGAAATTTTATACAGAAACTTTAATGACAAATATTGAGTGAAATGTACCAAACCATCTGCATTTGCATTAAACTTAGGATGACACTTGACTTGCTGACTTCACTGCGAGTTTGGTAGAGCTTGATGCCTGAGCAAATTTGATGATTCACACTGTGTGTCGGTCCCAGTCTTGAGCAAGCAAAAGAAGGCTGTTTCTATTTGTGGAAATGCTTAGGAGAGTTTTTTGTTGACTGTTATGGGTAGTATTTTTTAGGGTCTATATCTGAAGGGCTAGAAGTACAATGTAATCACACATGGCTTTGTTAGATGGAGTCTCAACATTGCTTTGAAGGATGTGTCCAAAAAGAAGCCAGCAACTCTCGATAAAGTATGCTGTAAAGGGATCGGTTGGAAATCTTTTTAAGGTAGTAAACGTTTAGGCTTTTTCATAGCTGTTTTGTATGGAATGTGTTAAACTTGTTTGTGTTGACCTGAAAAAGTGCTCATGTTCCACAGTTGTATTTCAAATTAGACTTGATGAGTGCTTTGTGTAGTTGGACTTTTATGTTTCTTTGTCTTTTGTTTTTGTTTATCCAGTCGGTTTTTAGTTTATTTGATGAAATTTTGGAGAGCTGTTTTCTTCTCCCATTGTCTTCTAAGTCACCTATAAGTGAAACAAATTTTTTCATTGTTTTCCAGTTGGTCTCATCTCTACGGAGGGATATTAGTTGTACAGTCAAATCTGCCAAAGATGGCTATTGAAGAAAAATGACGATTGTGGCCAATGGTTGATGGACAGGTGGTCATGTTGGGCAGCTATCATGATCTATTGCATGTGAAATGTTGTCACAAAACCAGTTGTCTATGATTGTCTTTTATCACCGCTTCATAGCTTTACCATCTAAATAGCAACCGAAGGTAAACAAGTAGCTTATAAAGTTGAACCACAGGTAAACAACAAAGCTTGAGGAGGAGAGGCACACTATTGCTCCACCTTGTCACCACCTACACGCCTATCAATTTCACTGTGTCTGCCCACCTGGTCATCCCAGGTCATTTTGTTCGTAAAATTATATCACAGGAAACAAATAAAAGCGTAGAGTAAGGAGGTGTGGTCCCTGGTAGGGAGAGGCAGGTCAGAGTTCTGGATTGGGTGGGTGATTGTTTCTTGTCCGCTCAAGAGTGTTTGCCTTAAAGAGGTTTTTTAAAATGGATTTGAAGAACAAAGTCAGTTGAAAAAGCTACCCACTGTCGCGTTTGTAAGGTGGTTGTCATGTAGAGGATGATATTGTAGAAAAAATGCAAGAGAGTCATAGAAAAGTGATTGTCAATACAGGTGATCTCACCAGACAGTTGTTGCAAGGCAGGTTTGACTGCATTTTCTACGACATTGAAGTTTAGGTTGAAAATTACTTTAAATTCTCTTTAGGATGACAGCAAAATACTACAGCAATATCTTTACATTCCTTGGCTAAACTAAAAAATGCAAAGCATCCATTGCTGTGAATCCAAATAAAAACTGTTCTCAGCTACAGAAAATTGCATTCCCAGAAATTCAATTCCAAAGAAGGAGTACTTGAGTACTGAACTTGTCCAAAGTATTAAGAACAAAGTTACACTATCCTTGATATGCCTTCCACTTCTGAGCTTTCTCTTTCATCGACTGTCCACCAAATTGTTATCACATTCCTCAAACTCTCCTCTTCCACCTTTTCAATATTCTATACACAAATTCACTAACAGGTTCAACATCAGACTGAATCACTGAATGAATAGGAACAAATAAAAACAAATGGGTACAGACAAGCAATATCTTACCACTACAGATCATCATGTCAAAGAACCCTGGGTGCTCCTGATTGTGCTGAACATACATGTCAGCACGTTTGAGTGTACGGGCTATCTGTTCCTCTGTGTAAATTCCTCGCTCTCTCAGTCTTCTCTCATGGTCCTCACTGTTTAGGGGCAGTATCAGCACATAACGCGGCTCTAGATATGTGTTCTTGAGGGTCAGCACACCCTAAAAAGTGAAAGAAATTATGCAGGGCCATATACTTAGGTGAACTGAAGCAGAGATGTCAATACTTCTAATTATTGAGAAAATGGGATATCATAGAATATCAAATAGCCTAAGGCAAGAGTAAACTTTAAATGAAAAATTTTGGAATAAAAAGTCAACAAAAATAATGGATTAGGAGGGAAAATAGTTCTCAGATCAATAATAAATCTGAACTAATTATATCCTTTCCAAAAAAACAAAAGGTAATAAGAAATTAAACATGTTCAAAAAATTTCACTAAATTTTCAAATAAAATAAAACCCTCAAAAAACAATTTTGCTAAACAAAAATTCGTCTAAAATGCTCTTGGAGTTTGCTATGGCTATTGTAAAACGCATATTGCAAAAATTGTGAAGTCTCAGCTGCTAATCTGAAAATTCATTATGTTAAATCAAAACTACACTCACACTTCATTTTGTATTCTACAAAGGTTAGGTAGCTTGTATGTGTTTAATGTTTCTTAGGTCCCTTTGAGTTTTGGAAGACTTATAGTATACTGTGACAGGACTTAATAAGTCTAAGCTGCCAAATACAGCAATTGATAGAGCAGTGATGATTTCATGGTAAGTTCTGAAATTGAGATTCATTTACACATGTTTAAAGACTTAACAGTATTTGAAGTCTCTCCTATCCAATAATACACTGTCTGAATCTTACATTTTTAGGTTATTGTTACCAACTTGGAGTACCTCCTCTACGGCACTTAAAACTGCTCTGATGAAAGAAATGGAGCACATTTTCTTACTCTTGTATCTACAAATTACATACCATGTAAAATATTTTTAACCTGTTCGTAAAGTTATATTCAATTCTGTGGACTTAGAAATATAAATATATATTTATATAATTTTTTTAAGAGAGCACCATATATAGCTCTACAAAAGGCCATTATGAATAAATATACATTCTGAACTCACCCAGAGACAGCGATTAAAACAGATGTCACTCTAGCATAAAAAGAATTTTAACTGCTTACAGCTGGGTACTCATTTAGTGCCTGAGTGAAGTGAGGAAATAGTGGTAAAGAGCCTTTCTTTAAGACCTACCAAGGCCTCAAACTTTAAAACTCCTGACATGAAAACAACCAAGACACCAAATATTTGTTTACCTCTAGCTCCATATGCACTACACAAGCCAGCCCTTCCCTGGCCACAGTTTCAATGGACTCCATCTGTAGCCCGTACCAGTTCTCATTGTACTGGTAAGTTTGAATAAATTGCCCCTGAGAAAGCAAAATAGATTTTGCAGTCATAAGTTTTTACATAAAGATTTTAAAAAAATATTTGTTTGTAAATTACCTTCCATATTATGAAAAGCTAATCTTGTAAGTTTTTCCTATTAAATTATAAGAAGACAATTTGCAAAGAACTATTCCATTTATGACTTACTACAAAAATGTTTTCTTTATACTTAAGAAACTAAATATTAGAAATATCATGTGCCTAAATAGAAAATACTTAAAGGATTAACAGAGAGTTTACTAAAGATATTCACTATCTTTTAACTACCATTTTGATATCCATCTCAAACTTCTCAAGGGAGACAAAGTAGTAATCTTTCCCTGCCACTTCATCAGGTCTTGCTCGGCGGGTTGAATGTGAAGTGCTTTGAAAGATAAAAACAATTAAGGAAATCAGTAGCAAAAATAAATAAATACATGTAAATAAACTGTTGCCAGCAATGGCTTCAATACCTTTCTGCAACTGGCTAAATAAGAAATAATTGAGAAGAGTCTATTTTTAATGGACACTTTTGAAGATTTTACATTGACTTGACTTACTGACTTATGGCCTTCTGCTAGCAGGGTCATCCAATCTTGCAGTTTCAGCAGTTTTGTTTATCTCTGCCATGAGGGTGGTCAACCTTGTTTGATTCTCTGCCATGTGGCGAGTGTATCCAGGTCTTTCTGTGGTGTTATATCCAGTTTTGTTGTGGAAAGGTTTTTTGAGATCATTATTCAGGGTCACTGCAAAATTTGTGGTCTATTTCTTGCTCTTTTGTTGTTTTGCAGAGAGCAGAAATGCATTGCTTCATTTGCTGGAATGTTTGGGCCTCTCCTTGGTACATAAGCAGAGAGTCTTCATCTTGCTTTGAAAACTTGCATACAGACTGCCGTGGAAATCAAAGTGCAGTACCTCTCATAAGGTTTATACTGCTAATGCTGCACTTAAATTGTCACAGGCAGCAGAGGGGAGCTTCTCCACAGGTTTTATGTACATATATTAAGGAAGCATTCAATATTGGTAGAATAGTGGATTCCAAGAACATTTCTTAGTTGTTTCTGATGGAACAACCCTAGTCTGTCCTCATCTGTTTTTTTTAGCTTAGGTGCCGCAGTTGTACAGTAGGACTGATCTAGCATTAAAATCTTAAATAAATCTGGGCTTGAAAGGTGACATTTGTTTGATTGCAGCACTCAATACAACATATCTCATAAAACATAATTGGATATGAAACTCTTTACACATATTGTTATTTATCAACCTTTTTTTAAGTCATTTTTTACTCAATAAATGATGTAAGGTTTCACTGAAGAGAAACATTTTATACAGCTTCATAGATAATCAATTAAGGGCCTTAGCTGTGCCTTGATTAGAATGTCATCTTCAGGGTAAATTTGAATGATAACTGAGTGTCTGAGAGAATGTAAGTTAAAATTGTTGTAGTAGCTACACAATAGTTTAGAGTTTTTAATATTAAGTTATCCTCAACCAGTGTAGGCCTATCCATAGGACAGAAAACAGAATTGACTAAGAGGAAAACTTAAGAGCAACAATAAAAAAGTGTACTAACCCATAACCAAAGTAATCCCCAAACTCGTCTACCAGCTTCATAGCAAGATCTTTCTTTCCAGAGCCTTGAGGACCAACAAGCACCAACATGGGGTACGGCGTCTCAATATTGGGCAATGTGCTGGAGGATAGAGAGTTGAGATCTCCAGAAGCTACAATTAAACAATTTATTTTCAAGTTCAAATTCAAATAGTTTTATTGTCCTCATAAGGCTCATTGTTTTGGTTTTACAGCATGAAACACAGAAGACACATAGGCATGTTCACAGGTATTTTACTGATAAAACAAATGAATCTACATCTTACTACTCCCATAGCATTGCATATTAAAATCAATGTTACATGGAAAATCTTTTTTTTTTCATTTTCGTACCAAAAAGAAATCCAGGAGAGGATAAAGTAATGCTGGGGTCTACATTTTAAGGGGTTTGGAGTAAAATGTTGTTATTCAAGTTAAAATTCTACAAACAACATTTTACCCCTTGTATATTTTCCAAATAAATCCTGTTATAGGTTGTTGATTTTCCATTTTGACACTAAGTTTAGCAATACAATGAGCTCAGGTGTAGGCTAATTCAAAAGATCATAGCTGTAAGCTAATTTACAAGATCATTTCTTTGTTTCATAGACAGTTCATAAAATTAAAAATGAAAAGAAATTTGAAAATTACCTCCATATTACTTTGAAATAGATATATTTCACTTTAACCCAAAACTTTTCAGTTCATTCTATAGCCAAAGAGGAAGGACAAGAGACAAAACTTTCAATGAGATAATTATTGAATTATCCAGACGCAGCTTTCAATAGTAACGCATCTATAATGAAGTCACTTCTCCATTTTTTCTTCTCTCACAAAGTATTTTCTAACAAGATGGGCTTTTTCTGATCAGTATGCGGGTAACATAATTTTAAGTCAATAGTTACCTGTCCCAGACTCTAGAAGGCTGTAGGAAGGAGTAGACAACATGCATAATGTGATCACGGGCAGCCACTACCTCCATTGGTGGGTCGAACATGTTTACTGCCGCAACCTGCACAAATATACCGCAATGAAGTCTCTCATTCACGAAATTTAGTTCTATGGCTTATGAGAAAGAAAGTATCATTAAATTAAGAAGAGATTTATCTGTACTATCAAGGATAAAAAATGAACAAAATGTGATGAAAAAACTTACTGGTCAGTACAAGAGGCTTGAAAATATTGCATGGGTAAATCCACTAGATGATTTATTTCCTATTTCTGCTATTTTCAATAATGGGTTACCTATTTACCTATATTTTGAAATATTAAGTTTTTTTTTGTACAGTGGAAGTGTGTTCCATTTAATATTGACAGAATGAGTTTTTGAAAGTGTAAGTTGGAATTACAGAAAATATTATTAGAACTTAAATCAATTTTTGAAAACTGTTTTTATGGATTCAATTATAAAAAAAACCTATCCAGAAATTGCTAAAAACAGGACATGGACAAGGAAAAAGAACATGTAATGACAATGTTAATTACATGGCTTAAAGTCATGAAAAATTTAAAAATAAGCAGGGGCAGGGGGGGGGGGGCACATACAACTGCCTCAAAACCAGTGCTCAAAGAATCATTTAATCACTACCAAAACTTCATCAAAACTTTCTCACCTTCTCATTTTCTTTGACAAGTCGCCTGTCTAGGGATGTAAGCCTTCTTATGCGAAAGAGGATGGAGAGGCGATAATCAGGTAGTTCCTGAATAGGGTTTCTCAACAGGTTCAGGTCCCTCAAATGCTTTGCTTCTTTGATGTGGTTGATTTCAACAATATCAATGACCTTCAGGTTAAAAAATGAAATACAAAATTTTGATTTGGAGAAAAAGAATAAAAATGAGGACTGTGCTACTGTTTAGATAATGCAGAAATCTTGATTCTTCAAAGCTGCAGACAAACCATATTTAGCCATAAAGTTCTTCGGTATGCAAACTTGAGAATAAGTTACAAATGTTATGAATAAACAGCGACTTGACTAAAGTTTATCTATTTTCCGTTTGCTTACTAAGTGCTTAGATTTGTTGACTTCAGTCACACCTTTTGCTTAACTCTATAACAAAGGCTGGACGCTGTCAACGTCCGGTGCACCAATTTATATCTACGGTCGGACGCTGCCAGCGTCCAATGTATAGTCATAACTAAGAAGGGGAGAAAGACAATTTACGAATAAAATTATGAAATAGTTTGACCCTTGAAGTTGATAATAGTAGATTAAACTTCCAAGATAAGCTACATTTAACTCTTTTAGCCGTTTTTGGAGCAATCTAGAAGTTACGACAGTACATGTAGATCTAGGCTTAGATTTAGATCTTGAAAAATTACGCACAGAAGTATGAGATAATTACATGGTTAAAGAGTTAAGGCTGGAAGGATAGTACTGAAGGAATGTGCTGGCTTTCACTATCACTATCTCAGATTTTGAGTTATCTATGAACATACTAGT